>JADDOH010002379.1:0-65470 GCA_016648135.1 Agrypnia vestita
CGAAGTCAAAGAGATTGCCTCGCGGGATAAACACACTGGTGATAACCACGTCTCCGTCACCGGGTGACTGTCCACTGTGTAAGGGAGTCCATAGGCTGTCGGAATGTTCAAACTTCCTTGCGTGTCAGCCGAAACAAAGATGGTCAATGGTCCGAAAAAAAGATGGTCCGAAAGTTTTCACTTTGTTTCAATTGCTTAAGTCGTGGTCACAGCAGTAGTAGTTGTTCGTCCAAGTACACGTGTCGTGAGTGTAAGGCACGACACAATACACTACTGCACGTTGAGAGATCGAAGCCGCAACAGGAAGAGATGGCCCGTGCTGATGTTTCGGGCACGTCGGGAGTTCTGTCCGCGACAGCGATGATGGACTCACAGATTAAGGCTTCAGTTCCCGTAGGCACGGTGAAGTCAAGTACAGTGTTGTTATGTACGCTGCTTGCTGAGGCACTGCAAAGTGATGGATGGTCTGCAACGGTTCGGTTGTTGTTGGACAGTGCGAGTCAGGGCAGCTTTATTACCGAGGCTTGCCGGCGGCGCCTCGGCTGGCGGTGTGCCAGAGATGCTGTGCCGGTTTACGGAATCGGACAGATGGCAACGGTGACTCAGAAAGGAAGAACCAGCGGTGTAGTGCGGCCACGTGGTCATGCAGAGCCTTGCGTTATGGTTGACTTTATTGTTTTGCATCATATATGTGCCAATTTGCCGTCTCGTCAGATTGATATGGGGGCGTGGGAACACATCGCACAATTAGAATTAGCGGATCCAGGATTCGCTACGCCTGCACCAGTGGATATTCTCCTGGGCGCTGATGTATTTTCATTGGTGCTCCGTGCTGGAATTGTAGCTGGAGGCCTTGGTGAACCAAGTGCTCTAAATACAATATTTGGTTGGGTCCTCATGGGGAGGACAGAGTGTGCCACGTCACCTGCTGTGAGCAGCTTCCTAACTGTTGTAGAGCCATCACTGGAGAGTGTTCTACAGCGATTTTGGGAGGCTGAAGAGATCCCGACAATGAACGTTACAGACCCTGAAGACGAGCTCTGTGAACGTCATTTTGTGGAGACGCACGAGCGAGTCGAAGGTGGACGTTTCATGGTTGGGTTGCCTTTCAAATCCGCTACTCACGCATTCGGGGATTCGTAACTTATTGCGGAAAAGCGATTATTATCATTAGAACGTCGCTTGGCTCGTGATAATGTGTTGAAATCGGCTTATACTTCGTTTCTGGAGGAATATGAGACATTAGGGCATATGCGCCAGGTTGACATTACAGTGCGTGATCGTGCTGGCGCTTACTTCATTCCTCATCATGGGGTCCTGAAGGAATCTAGCAGTACCACGAAGTTGAGAGTAGTCTTTGATGCGTCAACTTCTGGTACATGTGGGGTGTCCCTGAATGATGTCTTATTTGCAGGACCCAAGCTCCAACGAAATATAGTTGATGTGATTCTGCGGTTTCGGCTGCACCAGGTAGTTTTCACTGCAGATATCAGACAAATGTATCGACAGGTTTTGGTTCATCCAAATGACAGGAAATACCAGTCTATCTTGTGGCGGTCGTCTTCAGATAAGCCTGTCTTGGCATATGAACTCAACACAGTGACCTATGGGGTCACATCGGCGCCATTCTTGGCCATGCGATGTTTGCATCAGTTAGCCCAAGAACACCAGGCTGATTACCCAGAGGCCAGTCGAGTTATACTAGAAGATATTTTCGTGGACGGCATTGTCAGTGGGACGATATCTGTCGAACACGCAATCCGACTTCGGCAACAGGTGATCGAATTGTTGAGTCGCGGCTGCTTTGAACTGAGGAAATGGTTGAGCAATCGTCCAGAATTGCTGACAGATTTACCACAGGCATACTGCGAGACACCGTTGACTTTCGAACCGGACGGCAATCATGTTGTAAAAATTCTTGGCATCACTTGGGGTCCCACCACGGACACGTTCCTGTATCAGGCTACGCTGGAGGCTGGGAATTGCACGAAACGGGGTATTCTATCTAGTATTGCGCGGATATACGATCCATGTGGGTGGCTGACCCCAGTTGTGTTTCTAGCCAAGGCAATGATGCAGGAACTGTGGCTCCTAGGTTTGCAGTGGGACGAGACTCCTCCGCAACAATTTATTCGTAGGTGGCAAGCATTCACCAATGATTTCTATATGTTGAATCAGCTGTCCCTCCCTCGTCACATACTATCGGGTGACGTACAAACGTGGCAGCTGCATGGTTTTAGTGATGCCTCCGAAAAGGGATACGCCGCAGTTATTTACCTTCGTACTGTTGATTCGGATGGCCGTGTTACACTTCATTTGCTCTTGGCAAAGTCAAAGGTAGCGCCTATCGAGCAGCGATTGACAATTCCGCGTTTAGAGTTAAGTGGTGCCGTGCTGGTTGCACGGTTACTGAATCATGTTTCTAGGATGATGGGAGTCCCATCAATCCGAGAGGAAATAGTCGCCTGGTGCGATTCTACCATTGTGTTGGCCTGGGTGAGAACTCCTCCTCATACACTACACATGTACGAAGGGAACCGCGTGAGCAAGATCCAAGAATTAATAGGTTCCCGCTGTTGGCGGCATGTACCTACCGGGATGAACCCAGCGGATATTGCGTCACGTGGTATGCTTCCGGGTGATTTTGTACATCAGACAAGATGGTGGAACCCAACATGGTTGGCGGCCCCTCCACATTCGTGGCCACCGGATCGTAAATCCGTGGAGGATGAGCGGGGCCTCAAGATAATGTCCTTCACGACCACCCTCCATAATAAAAACGAGATACTGTTCAGATATAGGGATCTGACTAAGCTTCTCACCACTACCGGCTGGTGTCTTAGATTTAAATTTAACGCCACGCATCCCCAAAGCAAACAACTTGGTCCATTGTCACATGCTGAATTATCGAAAGCTTTATACATATGAGTAAAGCTCGTCCAACAGGATATGTTTTGTTCAGACATCCAGCTACTGCGAGCAAACAAGCAATGTGGAAGGTCTGTGGCTCGGCTCAATCCGATACTGGATGATCGCGGGCTGCTGCGGGTAGGAGGGCGGCTCCAACACTCGGAGTTACCTGCTAGGGCTAAAAATCCCTTGCTACTGCCCTGTTCACATCATCTGACTGAGTTAATCATTGATTGTTATCACCAGAGGTACCTTCATGCCGGTCCTAATTTGTTAAAGTCTCTTCTCCATAGGGAATTTTGGATTTTTTCTGCGCGCCGAGCGATTCGCTCTCGAATTTTCAAATGTAGCCGTTGTTTCCGGTTGCGGGCTGCATCTGCCGAGCCCTACATGGCGGATTTGCCGCCTAGTCGAATTCAGCGAGCTCGACCGTTTTTAAGGGTAGGGGTGGATTTTGGAGGACCCTTTTTCATAAAGGCTAGCAGATTACGTTCTGCTAAAGTGCAAAAGGCTTATCTTAGTGTATTTGTTTGTTTTGCTACAAAGGCCGTAGACCTAGAGGTCGTGTCAGCTTATCTACCGACGCATTCATTGCCGCCTTTACTCGTTTCACTTCTCGACGAGGCTTCTGCACTGATGTGTATTCGGATGGTGCCACGAACTTCCATTGTGCCAACCGGTATCTGAAAGATTTGACTGCTGCCTTGAATACGTCGGTTGCTCGAGACCAGATCCACGCTGCTTTTCGAGATCGAGGCGTGATTTGGCATTTCAATCCTCCTAGTGCACCGCACTTCGGTGGGCTCCACGAAGCAGCAGTCAAATCAGCCAAGAGCCATTTGAAGCGCGTTGTGTGCACCCAGACTTTGACTTTTGAAGAACTGTCTACGCTATTCTCTAAAATCGAGGCAGTTTTAAACTCCCGGCCTTTGCGTGCCATGTCAACCGACCCTGCAGAGCCCGAGGC
Organism: Agrypnia vestita; assembly: GCA_016648135.1. Taxonomy (NCBI): domain Eukaryota; kingdom Metazoa; phylum Arthropoda; class Insecta; order Trichoptera; family Phryganeidae; genus Agrypnia; species Agrypnia vestita. The sequence continues at coordinate 3,878 of JADDOH010002379.1, forward strand.
GTTGACGCCCGGGCATTTCCTAATTGGTGAAACCTTGACGGCTGTGCCAGAAACAGACCTGAGGGAAGTGAGAATGAATCGACTGTCACGTTGGCAGCTCCTTCAACAAATGTCTCAGCACTTTTGGACTAGGTGGCAGAGGGAGTACCTCCATACACTCCAACATCGACCTAAGTGGCTCACCCACCAAGCGAACTTGAGGGTGGATGACATTGTTCTCCTCAAAGATGAGAATGTACCTCCACTTCATTGGAGGCTTGGGCGGGTTGTCAAGGTTCATCCGGGCGATGATACCACAGTCCGTGTGGTTACCCTTCGAATCGCTCAGGGTTTGGTTGCGCGTCCACGTATGATTTTCTTGTTTATTCTATGTTGTTATTCTTTCTTTGATACTTACATTCGTGTGTCGCTTTATTATTTTTTTTTTTTTCCTTGCGCTACATGATCAAGTCAAGAGACTGTCTTGGGTTCGCCATGTGCTCCTTGCAGATTGGGTTCCCTTCCTGAATTTTTTATTTATTTTTATTTGTTACTGTTTACATTGCTTCAGACGTGCGCGTGGATAATTTAATTAATTTATTGTTTCTTTATTATCGTTTAAGTTATCAGGTGTGATCACCTTAACATAAGTGTTCTTCTATTTAATGTCGTTTGTTTTGGACTTATATTTGATTGAGTCTTGTTACCAATTCGAGAGTAGATTGCAGTGACTTGACGTTGGTAAGAGAGCTAGGGCTTTCTTGGGCGATGACTTTTACATTCAACTGTGAACTGCCTTGTTGGCCTGACGTTTTTTTGCTGAGTTTTGTGTGTGCCTCCGTTTATGTGAGCATAAGCCTTCGGATAAGGATTAAGGTGCCATCCACAAGATTTCCAGCTACTGCCCTTCTGATAAGGGAGAAAACCAGCGCTGTTCCTTCGACCTGGACCAGAAGACAAAGGTAAGAGCGTGCTCTCCTTCCGATCTTCTTTCCTTCCAGAACACCTCTTCCCACATCCTAACTTATCCATCTCTCAGTCCGTGTTCAAACAAGGTGTATACACAAAAAACTCAAAATCGTCGATTTGTTGGTTACATAAATAATAGTTTTACAGTCACTAACAGCGTTAGTAATGGACATAAAAAATTATAAATCTAGCAATTTTAAAAAAAAATTATGGATAATTTATTGAACTCTTAATAATTCACTATGGAACGTGCCGCAACAAGGTGTTATGATAATTTAAACATTTTACAAATATGTATCTTCCAATAAGAAGACTCAAAGAAAATTTGCGACGTTTTTGGTTTAAATCATGTGCCACCTGAGTCCGCAGTCCAGAGTGTAATCAACAATTACGGAATGGGATGCACGGCAGTGTAAGTCTGGCAGAGCACGTACCGTACATACACCACCAAACATTGATGCTGTAAGAAAAGGTGTTGGCGATGGTCCAGGAAAATCAGACACACTTCGTACACAAGAAATCACCGTAATTAATGATAGTGTGCGATCTTGTTAAGCATTTTTTTACTTGAAATTCATCGACAAAGTCTACACTGTTCAAGGTGCAAAAGGACTGCGCTATATAGCATACAGCTCCCACTACGATTCAATGGTTGCATAATGCAAAATTTAGTGATACCGATTGGCCGTCTCGTTCGCCTGACTTGACTGCGCTAACTAACTAAAGAAAGATTATTGTAATAAGCCAACATCAATTCAACAGCTTAAAGATATCCAAATATTTGTCAAACTGTCCGATAAATTATCCGAGAAGCACGCAAAAATGTATTGAAAAATGTTATTTGTAAGAGCTTATATTATAGTCATTTGGTCAATATCATTATCTGTACTTAATAAATTTAAGTTGAATTTAAAAATAAGTTCTTTATCTTAGATTGCATGAATTGATAAATTTAAAAAGTTATTCAAAAACAACAACCACCAGCCTGCTAAATAAAAATAAAATCATTAAGACATTAGATGGGGCAGTGTTGTTAGATTAATAATGGAATCTGTAAATAACAAATCTTTCTTTTTAGGTCCCTGTCTCTGAATGAAAATGCAGCCGCTCGCGCCAACACATTCGACAGAACGCCGACAGAATTTGTGGGCCTCGTCAATCCTTACCGCGAGGCCCCGCGCGACTACATCCCGAAAGACGCTCCTCCGACTTATCGCGAGAGAGACACGATCAATCGTGAAGCCTTCGAGTCCATCCGCGAACACCTCCACAAGGAGAATTCGAAGAACTCTCTCTCGACGTGTCACGAAGCTGCGCACACGAAAGAAATAAAAATCTCAAACAGGGACGGATCCAACTGCCCCAAAGATTTGGGAAGAATGGCGATCCGCGAAATCAGCAGTCACTCGCTATCGACGCGCGATCAAACCAAGTCTTCCTCGAGAGAAACGTCAAAGTTGACGCGTGAAAATTTGCGTGACTTCGCCGCCGGTAAGGATACGATATATGAAAACGAAGGAGGTCTGCGAGGGTGCATGCAGGCCGAAGTGTTTGTTCCTGATGCGGGAAACAGAGTGCATTCGATGAAGAAATCGAATTCGGCAAATAAAATTGGTTCCGCGGCGTCGGGAGAAAAGCGAAAGTTTTACTGTCGCGAGTGGGCCTTCCAGAAGCTGGCGCACTGCCTGGAGCAGCGGCCGGTCAGCAAAACCTGCGGAGCCCTGATTCTCGGTGAGTTCTAACTAAGTTATAATATCTATGGAATATTTAAAGCTTTGCACAGACAATTTTGGACAAGTGATCCACCTACACCCATATTGTTTATGGTGTCACGGATATGGGAGACTAAATGTAACACTATAAATCAATTAAACTATTATTTGTAATAATCAGAGACACTGGACACAAACTTAATTGGAACACTTTTTCATAATTTGCACTAATTTCAAACTTGAGAATATTTCAAATGTCGGTATTTTTTTATATTCCTTCACTGTCTATGTTTGCTAGGATCACAGTTTGTTCATTTCTATTCACTCGGAATCTATGATCTCGCAATCGCCTGTCAAAATAAACAGGTCTTGGCGTGCAGCTCCAATGCAATTTATAAAAATGTTTCCTCTCAAAGCTTCTGGTATAATTTCATATATTTTAGATCTTTCCAAGATCTTGTAAAATGGTTCAGACTCGTGTGCGGAATCTTGTGACAGAATGAACTTGAAAAGAAAATCACTCACCTCATTGAGTTTAACTCTGACTTTAATACATTTCAAAAACATTTATTTTGGATGTAAAATGTATGTTACTTTAAATTGTGTAAAAGGTATCTGAAATGTCAGTTATTTCTAATATTATTTATTTGTTAAATAAATCGTAAGTGTCCATGTGCCACTTGTTCAAAGAAAACCATTTTTCAACGTGGACAGACTTTAAATACAAATATTTTATTAATACAAACGCTTATTAATATTACATATATTTAATTTTTCAGTTAAAAAATATTATTAGTCTTCCTCCTAAGAGTCCTAAATTTACATTCAAATTTTGCATGCATGACTTATCCTGGTAATTCACAATTATTAGCAGTAATTTAAAGCTAACGTGGTAGGTGAATTTTCGAACCACTTTCATTATTATTATCATTATTATTATTATTATTATTATTATTATTATTGATAATGAGCAGGCAGCTTAAGCTGATAGGCCCATATCACTGTCTCTCATTTGAATATCCAGCCTATTCTTTAACTGGTTGCAGACACAATGCCCTCAGGCAAACTGTTAAACATATTGACCACTCTATTGCTTAATGCATGCTTTCTTGGGTTACACGAGAACCGAGACTTGTTCAACTTCAGGTGATGTCCTCGAAGGCCCACATTAGTGTTTAATTCAAATATATCTGTCATATTAGGAATATTGTAGTAGCCTGATAGAATCTTGAATGTCTCGATGAGGTCACCTCTTGCTCGTCGCTCCTGAAGAGTGGGCAGTTTCAATACTCTCAGCCTTTCCGCATATTCCAGGCTTTTAAGACCCAAGGGCAATTTTGTGGCTCGTCTCTGAACATTTTCCAGTAAAACTATATCTTTAGCAAAATATGGATTCCAGATCTGAGAGGCATATTCGAGGAGAGGCCTCACATATGTCTTATAAATAGTTGTGAATAGTGGTACTGTCAGATGTTGGAATGATCTTCTCACCAAATACAAAATAGGGTTAGCCTTCTTAACCACACTCGCTGTGTGCTCGCACCATTTAAAGTCCTTGGTGTTAGTAACACCCAGATCCTTCTGCGAGACTACTGACTTAATCAGGCTTTCGTTTAAGGTATATTCAATATTTGGGTTATTCTTGCCGACATGGAGAACACAACATTTGTCAACATTAAGACATATGAGCCACTGCTTTATCAACTCCGATAATTGATTTAAGTCTCTCTGTAACACCTCATGGTCAGTAAGGGGGTTACCGAAATATTTTGTGTCATCGGCAAAGAAACTCACGGTGGACTGGCCAGCAGCACGAAGATCCAAAATGTACAAAATAAAGACTTTTTTTGCATTTTTCTCGAAGCACCCTTTTTCAAAATAGTGGAGAAAATAGATCAATTTTATTTCAATTATGCGCACGTCTCATTTGCACAACAAAAATGCTCACTTTAAACGGTGCGTTACAGGCGACGCGGGCAGCGGCAAGACGGCCTTGTGCAAAGAGCTGTCTCAGCCCGGCTCGGGGCCCTCCGCCAGGCAGCAGAGGGCCTTGCAGAGGAGGATGCTTGCCCGACACTTCCTGCAGGTATGTTGGACCTCGTTTATCATCATTTAGACGTCTTCAATTTATAATATTCGATACAAGTTTCTTTGATGATAGTCCAACATTTTACAGAAAATATTATAACCGGTGACAAACTAACCGTTATTTGAGAATTGTGTCGATGACTAGCAACTGATTTTTTGCAATTTGACGGGCGGCTATTGATACTATAAAACAATTATATCTTAGTTATCAATCATTGACACACTCTGATACAAATCCCAAACCCATCGCTAGAAATAATTCAGAAATTTTAGAAAAAAAAGCAAACTTTGATGTTGCTTATATCCTTAACTGTTGACATTAATGTGTGTGTTTTAAGAATATTTTCTATTCAAAATTGAATAGGGAAGACTCTCCCGAAGTTCTTGCTACCATCTACGAGACACCCTGTATAACAAAGTTAGTTTTGAATGCATAAGTTAAAAGGTTTATTAAATAGACTTGCATACACAGAATACGTCTCGCATCAATTTTCTCACTGTTTTCAAACTAAGCCAAACATTTGCGCTATGATAATAAGATGCTATAACAAAAACTGTGTCCGAGGTACAAGATCACCAGGCAATAGTTAAAAGTTTTTTGAAATAGTTGTTAATTATTAACATATGACATATAAAAGTGTTCTTAGGTTTTCACATCCGTTCAGAATGTTCTGGTTTGTGTTTTCTGAGGTATTTTGCCGTATTTCTACAACCTTTCTAGCCGACCTTTCAGATCCCATTGCAGAGCTCAACTGATAATGAAACCCTGCAACGCTATCCGAAATATCGTCCAAAAAGTATAGTGTAGAGATACACCAGAAAACACAAACCAGAAGGTATAACATATAGGCTGGAAATTTTATCTGTTAAAATGAGGGTTTACTGTCTTGCAATATTGAGGAGGCTGGGGCTTTAGCGCCGTTAAGGGAGAATACAAATAATATTGCGAAACAATTTCTTTTGACAGCACACTCCATGACGCAGCCTGTATTATCTTGTAATGTGTCGTCTGACATCCAGTAAAACATGTTTCCATTATTGCCTCAGGGCCAGAATGAGACGAGCCTCACGATGGGAGAGTTCATCCGCACCCTGGTCATGCAGATCCTCAACAACTCTTCGGAGCACCGCAAAAGCACACTCCGGGACACATCCAGCTCCACCAAGGAGGCCACCATCCCCGAAGAAGAAAAACGTGAGGACTATTTTTTTATGTATTGTGTTTTTTATATAACTTATTGTTGCTTACGCGGAATACATTATAGTATTAAACACTTACAGACACTTCAATTTTCTTACTATTCTCAAGCTAAGCTAAATGCTTGTGGCATGAAAATAGGACTAACTTGCTGGTTTCCTGGGACGAGGCTCGAACCTCCGACTCCGGCATGTCTCACTATTAGACCATAAGGTACATTACGCTGTTGACTTTTTTAGTTCCCGTTCTAGAGGGAAGAGGAATTTGTTTTTTTCTGGTGAAACTGCACCGAATTCGACATGCAGATAATTTGTTTTCTGTCTTTGGTTGTGTTATTTATTTTACTAAAGAATCCTTCTATAACACAATTAAAAATATACAAAACGTACTTACGTGTTGTGTAAAATATCCGTACGAGAAAGAGACAAATTTATATGAACGCTTCACGCTGGACAGTAATGTAACAGCGCACGTATCATATATCACTTGTAAAAAAACATGCAACACTCGATAATGACCCACTATCTTCATTATAAAATAAAAATTATTGTTAAATATTGAAGGCAACCATGCCGTAAAACTGCTGTACAGTTTGGCATACGTATAATGTAATAAATATCAAAAAATTATGTACACCGAGCGCAGTATAAAATTACATTACTTTTTTAAAAGTAATGTAATTTTTTTCACATTGATAATATTTATTATTAAACCATTTTGAAAACTTTCCAAAATTTATTTTTATCGGTTATCCATTATACTAGTAGATGTGCTGCCGATGCGCGGCCTTTAGTAGCCGCTGCGCGACTATTGATGGCCGCTACGCAGAGATTGATGGTTATCCATTATACTAGTAGATGTGCTGCACTGATATTGATGGCTGTTATGTGGCCATTGATTTTTTCTTGCTGCTTGACAGTGTGATCGGCTATGGTGGCCGCTTAGCGGCTGGCCAACACTTTTTTTTTCGTATTTCTCAAACAATCACATTTTAAAAGGGATATTCTGGCACTAAATTTAAAGAAAGGTCTAATTAAAATAGTCCCGAATTTCTGTGAAGTTATAACACGTGAATTATTTTTTCGTAGATTAATTTTACATATTTATTTCAACATTCCAGTTGAAACGTCGGCCCCCTCCGCCCCCCCTTTAGACTTGGCCGAAGAGCGATCGCGGAGGCCGCGCGGCACCATGGAGAGAATACACGAACGGGAGCAGTATGATGACCTGCTCGCCGATATTGTTGAAGAAAGGCTAAAGGTACGCTATTCTGTTCAATTTTTCGAAAAAGTATTACTTGGCATTTTTGTATTTTGTCACATGATTACTATTCAAAGATATTTCACCTATTTCCGTGTCTTGAAACATCTCCAACCTATTATAATTTAATGTAATGTAATGTAATTTAATATAAGCAGTGAAGGTGAAAACTTTCGCCCACATTGGTCTGCACTTTATATTGGGTGTTTCTTTTTCTATCTTATAGTGATTCACAACTGTTTTCCATATCGCACTGTGTCTAGAGGTTCGGAGCTAGCTCAGTATTCTCAATTACTTAAGTTGCCTTTAAAGACCATATTCTCATCTTCCATAAGCAACAAAACTTTGTTCAAAATAAATGTGTCAAGATAATATTTTTGTGTTTGCAGGTATCACTCTCAATCGAAGAGGAGAAAAAACCGCCGGGTCGAGTCACCAACACAAACCCGTTCCTACCCAACTTCCAGAGCCCCAACGAAAGGGAGCAGAAGCTTTACGAAAACCACGAAAATGTCTTCCTCAGAAATCTGTCGCAGCAACCCAAAGATGCGAGGAATTCGCGTCTCTTCAGGCAGCAGAGCGAACCTCCGCTGATGGATAAAAAATCGGCGGTGTTACAAAAAAGCTTGTCCACCGATTCTAAAAACGTTCAAGAAATAAGACCACGGAGAAATTCGACAGAATTGGAAGTAGACCTCAAAAATTATGACGGCTTAAAAAATATGGAGGACGCCAAGCTCAGCTCTGCGAGCAAGTCTCTGTTTAAAGAAATCTTGGAAGCCGATGTAGACAGAAGGAAAGATGTACAAGAAAGGAAAAATAGCGACGGTTTTGACTGCAAAGATTTAAAAACTCCCCTGAGCCCTGGCGGTAGCAACGTTCAAATGGCTGCCGCAAAGGTTTCTCGAATACCTGTCGCGAGCTTCAAGTATCCCAATATGTCAGTACTGAGTTCTGCGGAGAATTCTCCTTCAAAGAGCAGAATACACAGGGAGTCGGAGAGAAATTCCACAAGCGATAATTCCGATAATAAAGAATCATCTAAGGGAAGCGCAAAGCAAACTGCCGCTATTTCAGAAGCCGAAAAGCCCAAAGAAAATGATGAACAAAAACCAACAGTGGAAGATGAACTCCCAGAGTACCAAAATATATTAAAGCCACCGAGTTGCCCCAAAGAATTAAGCCCCAAGATCGGGAGGATCGAAGATTTCAACCTCGGCGATTACAGAAGCATCGGAGAGACTATTTTAAACAGCCCAGATTTCGATCCCGCTTTCAACATTCAAAAATTAACGCTCAGCGAAAAGAATTTAACGGCGTTAAGCCCCATGAAGAACACGGTTCATCACGACGATGTGCCCCCGCCAATTCCCAGTTTGCCCGTGAATCCGAGAACGCTGATAGCCAATTGCTACTATGAAAAACTTCTCTCCGAGCCGGAAATACAGCAAGCGCTGTTGCCGCAGAATTTAGAAAAGAACCCCGATGATTGTTTCAAAAAGGCTCTTCTTTTTCCCTTACTCGAAATTGATCCACCGAAGCAATGCTTATTTTTGCTCGTGGACTCGATAGACGAAACTCCTCTGACCGGAGCTTCGATGACCAGCTCCACCCTGACAAAAGATAGAGAAAAGAACGGCTCCGACTCGGGGAATTTAGCCGTCAAGAGCACCAATAGTTCCAAGACAATCGCGGAACTGTTGGCTAACCACCATCATCTGTTTCCACAGTGGCTTCTGCTGGTGTGCACGGCGAGGAAACAGTCCAAGTATCTAACCAAGATGTTTACAGGTGCATTTTTGTTTATTCAGATTTTTAAAAATACATATTATTATTATTATTGATAATGGGCAGGCAGCTTAAACTGCCTAGATAGAATCTTGAATGTCTCGATGAGGTCACCTCTCGCTCGTCGCTCCTGAAGAGTGGGCAGTTTCAAGACTCAGCCTTTCCGCATATTCCAGGTTTTTAAGACCCAAGGGCAATTTTGTGGCTCCTCTCTGAACGTTTTCCAGTAAAACTATATCTTTAGCAAAATATGAATTCCAGATCTGAGAGGCATATTCAAGAAGAGGCCTTACATATGTCTTATAAATAGTGGTACCGTCAGATTTTGGAATGATTTTCTCACCAAATACAAAATAGAGTAAGCCTTCTTAACCACACTCGCTATGTGCTCACACCATTTAAACCATTTATTATTTATACCATATATATTACACATTCATTTATAAATTTTCTGCCAATAAAGCAATTAGTATAATTTATTAAGAAAGTAGCTATTAGATTTAGTTTGTAATTCTGTGACATAAGGGGGCTTATAAAATGGTTTTGAGATAAATGCAAATAAATATTTTGATGCCTATGAGGCTCAGAACACATTTGTAGATAGGTCCAACCATATCGCGTAAATAGCTGTATATACAGGTGTGTCTCATAGCCAGTAGCAAAAACTTTAGGGGAGTCTTCCTCATTCATATTTGAATAGAAAATATTCTTTACACTTTGGGTGAAATGTCGACAGTTACAAAGATAAGCGACATCAAAAGTTTTTTTTTTTAATAATTCTCATTTATTTTCTGTAAAACGTTGGATGAACACTACACTGACTTAAAATGAAAATTCAATATTTATTCACTTTGCTGCATATATGATAGTCAATTTGATTATCATTATAGTTAATAAATTGTAGATCATAATACAAAATATGAATGTGCAGGGTTCCGCAAGATCTCACTGGACGACCTGCGCCGTGGGCACGTGACGCTGGACGTGCAGCGCTACATCCTCGGCCGGCTAGACTCGGAGCCGCGGCTCGGGCAGCACGTGTCCCGGGACGCAGCGCAAGCGTTGGACCACCTACGCATCAAGTCCAACGGCTGTTTTCTGTATCTGGAGCGGGTGCTAGACGGCCTGGCCGACGGCTCTGTGGCCCTTAGGGAGATCAGAGAAATTCCGGGGACGCTCAACGGGCTCTACATGTGGTTGTGCCAACGACTGTTCCACGGGAGAAAATTTGCCAAGGTAAGTTTACTTCTTCTAATTAATTAAATACAGCATTGCCTCGTCATTCTCTAAATAATTATACTAGGCAAAGTTGTGTCTAAATATGGATAAAATATCTACATGCAAATTAAAATTTTAACACATAAAATTACGCATTCATCTTCGTCCTATTATCCTTCGAGGGTTAAGGGCTCAAAGACTTGACAAGGCACTCCCGTCTTTGTCGTATTGCTCCCAATATATCTTGTAGGAGTCAGAAGTCAGCCTTCTCGAGCAATATAGCAGGTGCAAATTTTATTACGCATTAGCTGTTCGTACCCGGCGTTGAACGGGTTAAGGATTAAGTTGAAAATAAATACGTGGGGAGAAACAAAGGTTTGATTCGAACGGTATAGATTTACATCGAAAATATATCAGGGGGAGGAGAAAAGGTAAAAGGGGAGGGAGGAAATGTCACCCTTGTTACCCGCCGGGTTCTAAAGAATAAGTTTCCAAATTTTGAGTCCGATCGGTCAAATGGTACAGATTTGCATCGAAAATAAATCAGGGGAGGGGAAGGGGTAAAAGAGTAGGGGGGAAATGTTGCCTATGTCACCCGCCGGGTCCTAAAGCATAAGTTTGAATTGAATCGGATGAACGGTATAGACTTGTATAGAGAACAGACAGACAGACATTGAGTTTTATAGGTATAGATTAAAATATTACAGGAAGGAATATTAAATATTACCTATTTGTCCCTGGAACAAAAGAATATGACGGTATAATCAGATACTTGACAAATCACAGAGTATATTTGACTTTATTAAATCATTTATTTAACCTTCCACGAAGAAAATTTGCACCAAAATCTCTCTTTCCTCACCCCCTCCCCCGATATATTTTCTGTACAAATCTACACCATTTGCCAATCTGACCCAAATTTTAAACAAGTAAAATGGCTACTGTAAACAATGTGATGTACTTCGCCACACAGACCAATATTATGAATTTTAGCCTGGCAGTGCCGGCAATCAAGCCGCTGTAATCACCCATCGGTACCAAACAGCAAATTGCACATTGGGCATAATCTAAAATGTCATAATTACGTATCTTTTCTTCTTTTCGTATCTAAGTCACTATCATCATAGAATCCTTTTGGCTGTATGTTTTAACTTTGTCTGGGTTGATACTTCCAGAGTACTGGCAGTCGCTTCTATGGCATTCATTAGACATGTCCGAGCCACATTGATTGAGAGCTTTCTATGTGCAGGATGATTATTTAAAATATTCTTAGGAATATAATTTATTTTAGGTGCAACCGCTACTGAATGTGTTGCTGGTGGCCAAGTGCGGCGTGGACTCTGAGATGCTCTACCGCTGCCTGCTGACCACCAACCACACCATCACCCGAGAGGACTTCAACAAGAGACTACATCTTCTAAGAAGGTTATTGCCAACATAGACACACCGCATATGTACTTCAATTCATACCCCAATAGATTTGAATTAAATTATACGTTTAGTGAGTTGAAGGTATCATTGTTTTCCTATTTATTCAGAAAATATAGATATTTTTCAGAAAATTAAGAATACAGTAAAAGCTCGTGTTTACATTTCTCCGGGGAACGAAAAAAATCGGTGTAGAACTGAAGAAAATGTAAAAGTGAGCAAATGAAAATTGTATACAAAAATGGGCTTTCGTTGGAAGTAAAAACAGTTAAAGCCATGTATTCACTAGGGGACAAATTGTCCCTCAACAGCAAGCGCGGCATAGAGTCTACGTGACGTTGCAACATCGTGCACTGTTCCGCGACATCGCGCACAACAAAGCGCGGCATTTCTACGTGCTGTGGCAACGTTGCCATGCGCACAGTACCCGAGCGAGCTCACTGCAACATTACGCGGAGCGTCAGTACCACGCAGTATGTTTACAAGTGAATGCGCATGCGCTGTATCTGTCAAGATGACAATGTGGGGAAACGAAATTGTTCTTGAACTCATCGATCGAAGATCGCATAGAATATCCGTCCTTCTTTCTCTTTGCAGTAAATAATTTCGCATCCACCACCTTTTTCTCCTTTTACGTTTCGATAAACTCGTTAACATAAATGGATACACAGCTATCATAACCTCATACGGCGACATTTCCGCGACGTGTGAAAAACAATAATTATTTGCAAAAAGGACCTTGTTTTTAATAATATTCAATTTACTATAGTAAAACCTCGTTAATTTGAAATTGCGACCCAAAAAAACATTTCGAATTGCGCGGAACCCCGTTTTCGCTAAATGACGAAGTGAAGAGCAGCTATCATCATAACCTCATCGGGTGACATTTCCGCGACAAGATATGTGAGTCCCAGTGTGTACACGTCAAATGACCGCGTCATTGTCCCCAAAACATGAGCGTAGATGTTCATGCGACATGCCGCGCGCTTAATGCTTAAAATAATTTCATATTACATATGTTATTTTCAAAAATGTACATTATGTTTTAGATTACTTTTTACCTAGTTACTATTTTTTTCTGTTGCCATTGCTAAAAAAAATAATCCTGTTTCAACGGAGTTGTAAATGTATTTTTGTATCAGTTCATGTACATCAATTTGCCTCCAATCCTCTACTTGGTTCTGATCAACATTTGGGCCCTTATTCTCTAGGTAAATCACTAAATTTTAGAGGCTGATTATTTTTTATAGCGCCCATATCTTCAATTTCGTATTCTGTTAAAAAATTGGTGGATGTTCTAAATTTGGCCCCTAAAGGTCATTTTAAAATCATGATGCATTTTATGATTATGATTTAAGAAAAAAATTCGAGAAAGTGCGTAAAACAAAATGAAATGCGAGTTTAACAATACAAACTAACGAAATACTTAAAAAAACGATTCATAAGTTAATACATCGCGGCGGCTGTCATTTAGATTGCGCCAAAACGCGAGTGAAAACCGCCACCGTGCCATTACGTTTTTTGCACGCACAAATTGCTGATGGTAAAATGAGTACAATTAATAAAAAAGAGCATTATTCAAGCGTTAAAAACATTTACATACAGTAATTAGTGTGTCCTTTTTTACATTACTTCATAAGTAACGTAATTTGTACGCGCTCGAGCCGGAACCCAAACATAAAAGATCGTAACTGCCGCGTTGAAAATTCATCTAATGCTTGCAGATTTTGGAAAGAAAAAGTAAAATTCATAATTTCGATAGTAAATTTCAATGAATGTGGAGTTGACATATTGAATTTTCTAAATGATTCGGTGTAAAACGGGGAAGTGAAAAAAATTCGTCCGCATAAATTGCGTGAAATATTTGTATGGGAATGTATGGAGATGAAATGGGACTTCGAATTTTCGGTGTAAATAGCCGGTAAACATGAAAACGAGGAACGTAAAATTGAAGTTTTACTGTATGTATTTTTGTTTCGACAGAATCTTGACGCTGGACCCTCGCACCGGGGTGTTGTCCATTTTCCACCACTCCTTCTCCGAGTGGCTGCTGGACGTGAAGCATTGCACCCGCCGCTTCCTGTGCAGCGAGGCGCGCGGTCACGCCGCTCTGACCATGTACTACACGCTGCACGCGCGCTCCCTGAACGCTGCGGACGTTCACCGCATGGTTCTGCACGCCACTCGTCTGGAACACCATCTCAACAGGTTGTTACCTTTCTTCCAGAACAATACAAATACTGTTCTGTATGAACAGCTACCCCGAAATATGCATTTGCAGTGAACGTCCAGCCTTAACAACAGAAACCATATTTTTATAATTTATAAAGAATTTTGAAATCTTTAAAAAATAAATTATTGCTGCGGTTAATGCGACCCCGGATAATCGGTTGCCTTCTGTATAATGTTCTGATGCGATAACAAATAAATTTAATTTTCGATGTCTTATTGAACAGAGACTCCAAGTCCTCGATGGAGTCCAGCCTCGGTCCTCAGATGGAGCGGTCCATCCTAGTGCCGGGCCTGGACCTGCACACTCTCATCCTGCTCTGGATCCTGGACTCGGGCTGCGACGTGAGGGCCTCGCTGAAGGTGCAGCAACAGAGGCAGATTGTCGGTGCGTGTATTATTCATGTACTTAGATCACCTAGAGATTGCGTTTTGCAATGGCTAATTAAGAATTAACGTTGTTGCTACTTTATCTAATGATTAAATTTTTCATTAAACCCAATCTTTTTTCAGCAGTGCCGGAAGACACGCCTGCCGTTACCATTCCTGAATTTCTGTCGGGGCTGGATTGCCCTACACTTCCTCGAGACTGCCGTGTGCTCCGAGCCCTTTTGGAGATGGGGGCGCAGCTCGAGCCCCCCCAGCCTCCCGCACAGCCTGATATCGGAGACAGTCAGGTGAGTCTGTCGCTGTCAAAAGGGTGTTCATTTTTATCTGTTATAGTCTTGAATAGAGTTCTGCAAAATCAAGGTTTTATGTGTATATTTATATTTGCATACGGAATTTAATGTCTCGATAAGTTATTTGGAAATGAGTTTGTATGAAGGTTATGAAACGGATCATGGGTATAAGAGAAAGTAACACGCCCTTACCTTGATTCTTGCCTCTTCTGAACTCGTCGGACGTCAAACCTGGTCTAGGGCTAAGCCGTGTTCACATGTTTCACTCCCGTAGAATTTACACCGGCACAGCACAATCCTCCCCTGTGGCGCGATTCACATATTCCCTCATCAGAAGGGGCTTCACAGCTCACAAGATCCTTTTCAGAAGGATGACACAATTTTTCGATTGTTATATCCTTAACAGAAAGATCGCATGGTCAAACATGAAAAAACACACGTCCATTGGAAAATTAGTATCAAAACTCATAGATACAACATCTTTGTTGATCGAGCGTGCAATATAGAGAAATAAAGGTGTGGGAGGGAGAGGTGTACTGTGAGTGTTCGCACATGCAATCGGTCCCGATTATAAAGATCAAACAATGTGCATAATCAATGAAAAATAACTTTTTTATAAACGCGTCTACTTAACAAATTCCCATCTCTGCAGATTTATTAAGCAAATATGTATATGTTACAGTGAATCTGTTTTTCTAGTGAGTCCATCATTCACTGGCATTTTAGAGAAATTATATTCAAGGTCATTCTTATCATATTCAAAGAGTTTTTCACCAATAGAAATGAATACAATATTTTAACTTCTACTTACTAGTGAATTTATTGGTTTCCGAACTGTCAAAAATTAAATTTGACAAGTCTGAAATCCGTTTCCGTAAAAATCTATGCTTTTAAACGAACTTTTATTTATCCAAATTGAAACAACCGGGCCTTGAATAACAATTTAATAAGTCATTGCGTGAACAAGGTTCTTACTGCATTATTAATTTCTTCTGTGCAAATCAACATTATGTAGGTAACGGATATTATTAAAATAGTCATTTTGAAGTGTTGAAAGTTTCGTCTGCACCAATTCTTCATTATATGATTTTATAACAAGATTCTAATGGCACATGGACCTTGTTTTTCAAAATTTATTTTGCGTTTTGTGTCTCATTCTACACTAATCTAGTCCAAAGTCACCACAAAGCGACAGTATTTCTAATTTTTATCATTTGAGCGATAGCATATTCTCTATTCTGTGGCGATAGTTCTGTTTCTCGAACTGTCACACTTCTGGACTGGATTAGTTTAGGTAGGTAAGTAAAACGTAATATATTTTTAAAATTTTAATCGCGAACACTTACGAAATTCTGATCATCTTATAATCCAAAAGACAGTCGATTAAACTCATAAAAATGATATGGTGTGAGCAAGCTTCACGTCTGTCACTGACGTCGAGCCGAGTAAGTTTGCGAACTTAACAACCGCGCACTTCATGTTGTACGTCTACCACCCACTTTACACGTGCTTCACACAGCGCAAACAAGAAACGCAAATGACATTACACATTTTTGATAAAAAGATAGAAAATTGGAAATGCGGAAGAATCTGAATGAATTCAAACGTAAATGATGACTTAGAATCTCTTTGATTTTTGTATTTTTCGCATCGAGTGTTTGTTACTTGACGCACTTTTAAAGGTTCGTTTAAAATTAATAATACCAGGTGTATGTTTATTTATGTTTCTATATTTGTAAGAAATAAACTTTTGTTATATTGTTATAAAAAAAACATATTTAATAAACTTAATTGACAAAATACATATTCATTAATAAAAATTTTCCCTTAACCCCCCAATATTTACATGGTGACATAACCTCGTTTTGTTCCGGCAGTCGTCAGATATCATAAAAAACCCGAGTGCGCGATCTTTCAGCCGACACCTTACTTCGCGATTCGTATTCGTTTTGCGGTGCCGCTGTCCTATTTTAATTTAGGAGTTAAAATAGGACCGCAAAATGAATAAAAATCGCCTAGTGAAGTGCCGCCTTTATACTTTCTACGCTTTAAGAATTACGTGTACAAATTGATGGTTTCACCGATATATTGTCTATGCTTTGAGTAATGCGCGCATGCGTAAACAAAATATTTTTTCACGGATAATGCGTAGTGAATCTGAGAATTCGTTGATTTAGATGTTTTCACTGCCCAGACTCTGCCCGACCGGGAAAAGTACATTTCTACTAGTGAATGTGTAGTCTCACTAAAAATGCAAATTCGCTGTAACATATATAC
The DNA here is from genome assembly GCA_016648135.1 of Agrypnia vestita. Lineage (NCBI taxonomy): Eukaryota > Metazoa > Arthropoda > Insecta > Trichoptera > Phryganeidae > Agrypnia > Agrypnia vestita. The sequence continues at coordinate 20,704 of JADDOH010002379.1, forward strand.
ATTCCAGATATCCCTGGAGCAGCTGCTGATGCTAGAGGCTGAGGAGGAAGAGGACGAAGAGTGCGGAGACGCACTGCATTGCCTAGAGCTCTTTACCATGGACCAGTCCCTAGGCCGGGCACCGGTGCACACTCTGGCGCAAAACGGAGAGGCTGATTCCATGGCTGTTGCTTTGCAGGTGAATAATTCATGTCTATGTTTAACCCAATTCTCCTAAATTGTATTATATATGTATATAAACGCGCAGCATCTATTTCCTGAAATCTATGCTTACTATTAATTTTAGTTATGCTTACTTTGTGTACGCTTGAAACTCTTGTGTATCAATTTTTTTTACGATTAAGGGGTCAGACCACCTTGACATTTTAAAAAGTGTATTTTTTTTTTTAATTTCTCATAGCTTGAATTTCTAAGAATAATTTGAGTCATTAAAAAATTTCAAAAATTTCAAAAATTGGTTCAGTTGTAACAATTTGAAGGTAGCGTGACAGGAGGTGAATTTGAAAAAAAAAATTTACTATTCTTTTGCGTTTTTTTCAAAATTCCCTTTTACAGAAAATGATTATGGAATTTGATGTAGTCAAAACGAATTTATGAAATCTCATTTCCCAGTCAGATTTTATTTTTTTTAAGTTGATGAAGCAAAAGATAATGGAAATGTCTCGTAATCGTGCATCTCTACTGAAAATGATCTTACCGTGTACGCTCGTCATAAAACTTTAGACGGACATCTTATAATTGCATGTTTTTTCATCACACCAGGCGTACGTGTCGGCGGGTGGACTGCTCACCCTAGACCTGGTGGACACTGTGGACCGCGCGGGACACACAGCACTGCAGCTGGCAGCGCGGGCGGGCCGAGCAGCTGCGGCCGGCGCTCTGCTCCAGGCCGGGGCAGCTGCTAGTCTTCCCGATCCCGAGGGCTGGACGCCGCTGAGAGCAGCTGCATGGGCAGGGCACACGCAGGTTAATTTTTCACTTAATGAATGACTTTTAATTGGATTCCGTGATTAGATCTTTCTGCCAGCGCAGTTATACATGACAAGCTACACCAAAATATATGTTATGATTCTTATCCTATAGTGCCGTAGAACGCCGCTAGATTAACCTCACTATTTTGTAATTCAAAATAATTTTTAACTTCTTGAGCCATAAATCAATACTCAATACATTTTAGTTCACGTAATTCAAAATTTTTGATATTTGACAAAATTTGAAAAAATATTTTAAAAATTTCCGCAAGTGAGTACAACAAATATGTCAAGATTGGGTACTTTAGTAATAGAAGTGTCACCGTCTTTGTATTATCATAGTAAATATTGCATTTTTGAAATGATTTCTTGAAATATGCAAAAATACGGACATTTTTCACAAAATTAAAAGCTTTTTACTCCCTTTATATTAACTCGTGGCGTCTGCTTGCTTGACGAAAAAACTTTGGATCGATTTTTAACCCTTTTCCCTTGATCCAATCGAGCTGAAAGTTTGCAGACTCGTAGCGACGATCAAGAAGATCTATCAAATTTTCGTTAAAAAAAAAAAAAATGGATTTTTCAAAATTTTAATGGCTAAATATTTCAACGCGTCTGGTAGACACGGAACCTGATTATAGTGTAATTTTGGATTTTTGGAAATTTTTTATTACTCCCTTTACATCGCTCGACCGAAGCCCAACGCGTAGGTTAAGCGCCAAACCAGTTTCCACTAGTAAATGAGAAAGGGAGTATAATAAAAACTTGGTTTTTATGGGTTACTTTCTTTCATATTTTTTTTTATAGAGTTTTACGATTTTTAGTGAATTTCACAATCGCATTGTATTTTTTTTGAATCTTGAATTTCTGGGAATTAACAGGGTTTTTATGTATATGTTTGTTTAAAAGTTATTCTTCAATGTACTCACTGCACGCCCCTGCTAATTTGGGACCAAAGAGAAGTATCTCTCCTCAGGGATCATAATTAGAAGTGCACCTGATTCTTTGTATATCTTATTTATGGGTACAAGGAATGATGTTGTCTTGCAGGTGGTAGAGCTGCTCCTGAAACACGGCTGCGAAGTGGACTGCGTAGACAGTGACCATCGCACTGCACTCAGGTACGTTGTAGCGAGCAAGAGATTTTTTTTTAAATATGTGTATCCATGTGAAGACTCCACGGGAAAAACAATGAATGTCAAGAAATATGTTTATTTATAGAAAAACAGTTTTTTGTAGTTTCATATTTCTTTCACTAAGCTCTTTTTATATAAATATTAAGTCAACTTATTACTATATAAACATATTCTCATCCGTATTCTGAAAATAACAATGTCTGGATCTTTAAGATCTTTATCCCAACACTTAATAGACGATAATAAAAATTAAAAATGTCCAGAGCGGATTTTGTAATTCTACGGCTCAAATACGTTGTATTAAAAGATGATATAAGAAAGATTGTTTCTTTCAATCGTATTAATTTCTTCATCCACAGCGTCCAGATGAAATATCATGGCTAAACTTGTCATGACCACGTTCGGCGTTACCGCGTATTCAAATCTTCCCATCTTGACATTTGACAGATAACAATTTGCATCTTTCTTCCTCCCTCATAGAAAGAAACACCGACGTAAAGCTATGTCTCGTTTATTTTTAATTTTTATTATCGTCTATTAAGTGTTGGGATAAAGATCTTAAAGATCCAGACGTATCTGTCAAAAAATGTCAAGGTGGGAAGATTTGAATACGCAGTAACGCCGAACGCGGTCATTCCAAGTTTAGCCATGGTATTTCACCTGGACGCTGTGGATGAAGAAATTAATACGATTGAAAGAAACAATCTTTCTTATATCATCTTTTAATACAGTGTATTTGAGCCGTAGAATTACATAATCCACTCTGGACATTTTTAATTTTTATTATCGTCTATTAAGTGTTGGGATAAAGATCTTAAAGATCCAGACATTGTTATTTTCAGAATCGGGCCGTCTATGTATGTACGTATATTAAATATATGTACTGTGAAATTGACAACTTTTTTGACGTTCGGTGGGCGGTTATTCCTGTTTCTTGGGATGGATAAACAGATATAAATTTAGCTATTACAGCAGACCACGACGGTTTTACCCGATTCTGATTGTATAAAATAATACCCCAAAAAGTCAACAGATGGCATTAAAAGGTCAGTTTCACAAAAAAGTGACACTCATTGTTTTTCCCGTTGAGTCTTCATGTATCTATATGCTCTGATTAAACAAACAATTTAATGTTTCCATTTTTAAACCATATCTATGACTTGGATAAATAAATAATATTATGTGAATGGGACAAAAAATGGTTTTAGAATGAATGCGGAAGATTTGGCATGCCCATATAAACACTGAAAAATGGTCCTGTTAGGAGCCTTAACAATCGATGAGCTTGCATGAGAAGATGTATGAATGTGGATGAGGCGAGAGTTGCGTGTCAGACGGACAGTATATATATATATATTTTATTTTTAATTTACTGTTTGGATCCATCAGGGCAGCGGCGTGGTCTGGCCACGAGGAGATAGTCCGCCTCCTGATAGCGCACGGAGCCGATGTCAACAAGACAGATCTGGAAGGACGCACAGCCCTCATAGCTGCCGCGTACATGGGCCACACGGACATCGTGACACATCTGCTGGACCACGGAGCTGACATTGACCACGCAGATGCGGATGGTGAGACGATTTCCATAACGCACCTCATCCTGTTAATCTAGTTTGACCATTAGTCGAAGCAAAAACAATTTTTTGCTGTTAACATTCTGATTTAATAACAACAATGAATACGTCTACAGGACGAACAGCGCTGGCCGTGGCGGCGCTGTGCTCGGCGGGCGGCGGAGGAGCGGGCGGCGGGGGATGCGCGCAGCTGCTTCTGGAGAGGGGGGCGGCGCCCGCGAGGCCGGACAAGGACGGAATGACTCCCCTGCTGGTTGCTGCCTTTGAAGGGCATAAGTTAGTATACACCATGAGTACTGGCTTTGGAATACAAAAACTTAGCAATGTTCCATCTAAGCTGTGCAGGTGCATACAAAACTCGCACATACTACTGTACCATTGTCTGAGGCTATGCAGCCAAGGTCACCTCTTTCTACCCATGTCTCTTCTACCTTTTATCTTCCCCTGCGTAATGAGTTGTCAGATATTATACTTTTCATTCGCAAGAATTTGTCCAAAGTTCAAGCTTTCCTTTGTTAGATAGCTGTTCTGAATTCCCTCACTCATGCAGGTAAATATACCTCTTTGTGGGTAATTTGGCTAACTCGGGAGATTTTAATAACGTGTCGATACAATACACTTTTTATTAATGCTTTAGACTTTTTTATTATTTTTATTATTTTACTAAAATACAAATAATGCATACATTTAATACAAGCAAAATAAATTGTTATGTCGACCCTCCAATTAAGAGTGTCTACAGCATTCACTTATATTAAAAAGAAATGCAAATTAGAAAAATTTTAATAATTTTAAAAAAGCACTCAAAACAGACAATAAAATAATGTTGAATATTGAGTATAATGTCATACAGCAGGTACACGCAAAAACAATTTGCGGTCAACATGTAGAAATTTCGGAATACACTAGTAGGTAGTATGGGCTTTTTTCTTAAAGTTATTTGAAGGACTGCTAAACACATCCACCGCATCCACGTCCCGATGACACAACCGGTTATATAAATTGCAGATCCTAGTGGGTTGATTTAACCAATTAACCTTTGGGTACCGGAAGATCGAAAATAGGATTGGTGGCCGGAGTGGGGTAACAAAGTAATCCCAGTCAAATTTGCGTTTTAATGGTTTGAAAATATTCTATAATATTTTTAATTACATTTCTTACACATTGCGGACAAGATTAATTTCTTATACAGTATAAACCATAGTATTTCGACGTCACATGTCACACGACGTCACGCATCCGACTGACAGAAGCTGTGCAAGCAGAAGTAAGCGTATCGTATAAAATATTGACGATTGTCTATGGAAAAACATAATTTTTTCTACTTTTGACTGTCTTACTACACATTATTATTATTTTATTTTCTATAGGTATTGTTTTCTTTGAGATATGTATGAGGATTATAAAGATTTCCAGCTCAATATCATTAATAATTATTAAATAGTTTTATAAGTAAGATTTTTGGGGTTGTTGTTACCCCGTTCCGGAACGGGAATATTAATACTGATGAGGTAATGAAGTTTTACTTAATCTCTCCATTGGAGTTCAAATCATACCGTTGGATCTTAAAATTGCACAATAGGATGAACATGGAAACTAGTATGTTAATGCAATCTTGTGGTTTCAGAGAGGTGATAGAACTCCTCCTGGAGGCGGAAGCCGATCCGGAAGCTGCGGACCGAGCGGGTCGCACCCCTCTCTGGGCAGCTGCGGCCGCGGGTCATGCGCCCGCCGTGCGCGCTCTGCTCTTCTGGGGCTGCTGCGTGGACACCATCGATCGGGACGGCCGCACCGTGCTCAGCGTGGCCGCTGCCCAAGGTACCATACACATATTATGTTATTATTATTTTAATCATATTTTAAAGTTGAAATATCACATAAACATTTGAACTCGACAGTCCCATAATGGATATGTTTGTTCCTCTAGGCAACGTGGAAGTGGTACGACAACTGGTGGACCGAGGATTGGATGAACATCATAGAGATAATGCGGGCTGGACCCCGTTGCACTACGCTGCTTTTGAAGGTAATATTATCTATCTCTTGTATGATGAAATTATGACACTTCCATACCTTTATCTAGTAAGGTGGATAGGGATGTAGTGTAAAGCCACATATTCACTAGGGGACAAATTGCGCAACATGCTGTGCGGCATGAGACATCAACATCTACGCTCTTGTTAAGGGGACAATGACGCGGTCATTTGTACACACCGGGGCTCACATATCACTTGTCGCGGAAATGTCGCCCGATAATCAATATGATGATTAGTGTTGCGTATCTATTTATTCTAACGAGTTTATCGAAACGTAAGAGCAGAAAAAGGTGGTGGGTGCAAAAGTATTTACTGCGAAGGAAAAGAAGAATGGATATTCTATGCGATCTTCGAGTGTTTGACAGATCATTTGTCAATTTCATTTGAATGACAACAACTGATTTTGAACATTTATTACAAATGATCGGGTCTTGCATAGCCACGCAAGACACAATATTACGGAACGCTGTTTTTATATCATATCATATCATATAGCATATGTAACTGTAGCGCTTGCGTCTTAGCTTGTCATCATACCGCGTGGTACTGACGCACGGCGCGATGTTCCCGTGCGCTCGCTCGGGTACTGTCAACATTTCCGCGGCAAGTATAAATGTCGCGCTATGATGCGCGCAATATCGCGGAACAGTGCGCGATGTTGCAGTGTCACGTAGACTCTATGCCGCCCGTGATGTTCAGGGACAATTTGTCCCCTAGTGAATCCGTGGCTTTAGTATAAAAATATTTTTAATTACCGTATGCTATTTTATATTTTATGGGCAGGCATGTGACCCCTTTATTTTCCAAGTTATACGTATTCATCTAAATTTTTCTTTACTCAGTATGTCATAATAAATAAGAATAAAAAATATATTTCATGTGTAGTTTTCAACTCTTGGTACATGTGCAGCCTCCTTTCTCTGGATATCTGTGCTGTGGTACCAATCCCGCAGCTTCAAATTAATTTTTAATGAATTAAAATAAACTTTTGATATTTTCAGGACACTTGGAAGTTTGCGACGTCTTACTGGAAGCGGGAGCCAAGGTGGACGAGAAAGACAATGATGGAAAAGGCCCCTTGATGCTGGCTGCTCAGGAGGGCCACTGCAGGTCAAAAGGAAATGGCATACGATGAAGCGATTGTGGGCTTTCTAATCAGTGGTATATTTAGTAATCATTTACGTTTTCGTCTTGTTTTTAGGCTTATGGAGCTGCTGATAGACGAATGGGGGGCACCCGTGGACCAGCACGCGCACGATGGCAAAACTGCTTTGAGGTTAGTGTTATGTTTCTCCTCTACTTCGGTGAAGTTCCGGTATTCCGGTACCTACCTACTATTGCTTGCCCAATGTAACTTGGCGTGCGGCGAATTTGGAATTAAAACTCGCCCCGCCCGCACCCGGCGGTAACCCCTCGCCCTGTCATTTAGTTCAATTTTGTTTTTGGTCGGAAGCTGTGACATCTTGATTACCAATATACACTGAATTATTATGTCCAAAACATCCTAAACAGTCCGGGATGGTGCAAGAACAATTGCCAATGAAGTATTAAAGTTTTGCAAAGCTGAAAAAGCGAATAATGGACCGATATTACCGTCTGACAGTTTGACAGATAGAACGGCCGCCATTACTGCATGGTTTCTTTAGTGCTGCCCGACCAAATTTCTGTATTTAATACGACACCGGTCAACGGACATTCTGTACATTATGTATTGTGTAATAAATTTACATTCGGACAACTTCTGTTACGCGACAGGGACGCCCTCCCTCGCACGCCAAGTTATAGTGGTACGTCTATAAAGAGTTACTATGCAAAATTTGAAATGGATGATATCAAATTTAATTTGGAGCGTGTTACATTTACACTTATGGATGGCGTCTATGTTTTCTGCATGGTCCTAAATAATAAGTATGCAAAATTTGATTGAGTAGATTTGTATAGAGAACAGTCAAGCATTGAATTTTATAGGTATAGATAGACATGTCATAAATAAATAAATTTCCTTAATTTCACAATTCATTTTATTTTTCTTACATAGTCGGTTATATAATTGTTTACGAGAAAAAATATTCGCAGGTGTTATTGGGTGAGGGAAATCTCAAAATAATGTTCCGGAATACAATCCATATTTCTTTATTTCGAATTTTTAAAAATTATCTTATGTTATTTAGGGTTGCCGCGTTGGAGGGCCACTACGAAGCCGTGCGGATCCTGGTGGAGAGGGGGGCAGCCATAGACGCCCTGGACGCGGACCAACGCAGCACGCTGTACATCCTGGCGTTGGACAACAGGATTTCCATGGCCAGATACCTCATACAGAGAGCTGAGGCTAACGTGGAGACGAGAGACAGCGAGGTAGGCGGAGTAGGATTTAAATTTATACCAAGAAGTGTGACAAGATATTTATTTTCCTATATTTGGATTTTTAATAAACAAATTGATGGCATATAATTATAAAATGGTGTATTTCACTATGTTGTTCACCAGATTGTACCCTGTTTTAATACACTATTTTATACGCTGCATTGTCAAATTATTATGTGTTGCATGCCCCATCTATTTCCTCCCAAGTGTTGAAAAACTCCAGTAAGAATGTTCAATGAAAATCGTGCACAACAACAGCTATAGCTATCTTTATTTCCCTTTTTTTTTTAAATTACCTTTACAGTTGTCAATCGAATAAAGTTACTTAAAGAAGACTCACAATTATATCCTCATCCTTTTCTATCATAACTTTTCACTCTAGCAATATTTGCCTAAAAAAACGACTAAACAAAATTTATTAGATATTGCACTAATTTTACCTATTAGCTTTGTCTTGAAAGAGCAGAATCAAATCACAGAATGCCATGAATTTCTAACTCGTAAAATGAATGTCCAGCCTTAACTGTGTATATTTTTTTCCTTAGGGTCGAACGCCTCTGCACGTTTCAGCTTGGCAAGGACACTACGAAATGGTGAACCTGCTGTTAACAGTTGGTAAGTGTTTCAATTCTTTGCATACGACAAATTGCTTCCTGCCCTGAAACAGCCATCAATTGTCAAAAATGAGTCACCCGATTGTATTCCAATATTAGATTAACATTTTCGCAAAATTTCACCGATATAAAAATGTTTACATATTTTTTTATTATAGTAGAACCTTGTTAATTTAAAATTCAAGGGACCCAAAAAATATTTTGAATTATGCTCCGTTAAATCAAAATTACATTAAATTAAAAAAGGTATTAAAAAGGCTTTTGCGAAATTCACCAAAAATCGTAAAACTCGTGAAAAAAGCAAATTATTAATTTTGTGAAAAAGTCTGTATTTTTGTATACTTCAAGAAATCATTTCAAAAACGCAATATTTATTATGATAATACAAAGATCGCGACATTTCTATTACTAAAGTACCTGATATTGACATATTTGTTGTTTTCATTTGTAAAAAAAATCAAATTATGTGAATTAAAATGTATTTATTTTATGACGCGAGCGTTTTACTGCAGCTAATTTATTTTTTTGTTTTAATCAGCTCATTTTCGGTGAATGTGTGATAATACACACTTCTTTCTTGTATTCTTCAACTATTTATTCGTTAGAGGGATCATAAATATAAATAATATACAGGCTGTCTCTTAGCTAGTAGCAAAAACTTTGGAGGAGTCTCCTATTCATTTTTCAAAAGAGTTTTTTTTCAATCTTCAATTTTGAAAAGAAAATATTCTTTGGGTGAAATTTCGACAGTTACAGAGATAAGCGACAAAGTTTGCATTTGTTCAATATTTCTGGTTTATTTTTTTCTAAACATTAGTCTCATGGAAGTTATGTTTACAGAATTCATTAATTCGCTTAAGGCGGTACATTCACTGCAAATGCATATTTCAGCATTTTTTTACGAAAATTTGGGTTTTTATTATTCATTTATATCAGAATGTATATGATAGATTGCAATTTTTTTAGGGCGATAACTTAGATAGAACCTTTGTTCTTATATAAAAGTAATAAACTGAACATTATTTACAATAATTAAGAAAAATATAGGCATTAATCCACAGGCCGCGGCAAAAAAAAAGTTTTTAATGTTCCCGGGCAAAGTGTGATTCGTTTAAAATTTGTATGTAAGCATAATATGTTTTTTCATACATATAAAGTTTACTTAATTATCTAGAATCTGTACGTAGGAAATTAAGAAATATTCAATATTAAAAAAGATATCATTTTTCAAACATGCTTAAATATTTACGATTTTTGGTCATTTTCAAATGTTGTTTATTCATATAAAAAGATGATTTTAAACGATATATTGTATCTATATTCGCACTTTGAGTCTTCATTCACTATTAAAAAGCTAATTTTTTTTATAAAAAACACGTTAATTAATATTTAAAAATAAAAATTCTATAGTATGAAATGTGTCAAAAAATTACGCAGTTTGCAGATCACAATCCGCGCGCCAGCCGGGAGAGGCGGACGCACTCATGTAGTCCAATCATTTTTTCATTAAAAAATCACTTTAAAACGTGTTTTTATGCCAAATTTGACTTTAGTTCAAAATAATATCATATTATATATTCGAAAGCAATCTATTCATCGCAGATAATAATGTTTTTTTTAACTAGTTTTGTATTAAATTGCATTTCTACTCATAACCTAACATTGAACGCTTGTCACTTTTGCTGACTTGCTATTACTCGCTATATTCGTGTTGATGTCATTGTTATTTGAAAGTCAAGTAAGATATTAATTTACGAGATAATTTTTAAAATATAGATAAATGGTTTTTAATTTTATTTTTAATTCAATACATATTGTTGTAGTAGTTTTTTGTTTATTTTAAATAAAAATTATTTAAATTCAATTATTTTCACAGGTGTTTTGACATTTCAGTCGGAAGTCAAAATAATATCTAAATCTGCTTATTCGACAAAAGTTTTAAATTAAAAAACAGTGATATAAGAAAAATTGTTGTTTACTTTTTTTTTACAACACCTAAATTATTGGAGAAATATACATACGCTTTTTTATATTCTAGACTTAAAATATTTAAAATTCTAATAATGGTACGCGAGCATGACTTGCGTTCCCATATATTTTAAACGTCGGTACTCCATATGGTTGTTTCGTTTCCTCGCAACCTTTCTATCTCACAAGGACACGTAAAAAATACGCTCTTGCAAGGTTTATCTGATATGACGTTTGTTCATGTCTCGATCTCGTATTGAAGTAGCATGATCTATCAAACACATATCGCCACTTTGACAGCTTGAAAAATGTATGTACCGCCTTAATACATTGATAAGTCGAACAAAATGATTAAAACCTTGCAAAAAATTTAAAATATTTTTTGTCATTGTCATTGTTATCCGGAAAACAAAATAAATTAATTTTATACATCAATGTCTATATTGTAGGTAATCCCTAGCTGATGTCATTTTTATGGGCTAGGAATAGTAAACACCAAAACAATCAGAAATGTTATTGGAACCGGACGATTACAATTTAATTTGCAGGTGAATGCAACATGGATGCGCGCGACGGTGAAAGGAGAACTCCACTTCACTCGGCATCCTGGAGGGGGCAGGCGGCCGTGGTCAGGCTGCTGCTCTCGAAGGGGGCGGACCCCAACGCTCAGTGCGACCAGGGTGCCACACCACTTGGTAATTCAATATTTTTTTCACAGTTTCTTATAGAGATATATTTGTTTGTGCCCATTTGATCATTCCGTTTGTCCATTTAATCTTAAATCATCTTGTGGTGTGGTGAATAAATACAGTTTTTCAAATGGAAAGCATATTGATATATTTTCAGTTGGATATATTATATTCTGCTTCGAGGGGGAGATTTTCAATTCTAATTCATATTGGATTCTTATTGTTGTATCAGAAATTATACATTACATATTTATTTTTTACCATAACATATTTACTAGTACTTTACACCAATATAGAAATGATAAATTGAATATTATATGTCACAATTAAGACGATTCTGGCATTATTAGAAAAATCACCAGCATGAAATTTGTTATCGGTGTGCCAGAAAACTTTCTTATCTAAAATTCTTGTTTATGTGGAATGTAGTTTCTTATGATATTATATCCAATATTACAGAGATTGATCTGTATTATATGTATATAAATAAAGTAACACAATCTTGAAAACGAATGATATCTCGAGAAATGCACATTTTTTGTCTACTGCAGGATCTATGTAATAAGAGTAACATCCTTCAGTATTTGGATTATACTTGGAAATCTTTATTAGTCTCGTCCGAAAGAGTACGAAGCATGCGTAGAATACCTTGAATTTTAAACTGGAAATATAAAAGTCCTCCCATAAGATATTCATTAATAAAATTATGTTATGTGATTAATTGTACAGTTTTATCGCTTCATCAACTACCATTGGAATGTTGTCACAATTAGTGGCTTCCAATTTATACTGGATGTAAAATGTTATCGCTTGCCCAACGTAACTTGGCGTGCGGCGAATTTTGAACTAAAACCCGCCCCGCCCGCACCCGGCGGTAACCCCTCGCCCTGTCATTCAGTTCATTCTCGTCTTTGAGCGCGAGCTGTGTCATCTTGATTACCAATATACACTGAATTATTATGTTCATTATCTTATTTTTCTCTTTATTCATCCGAACCATAACATCTTCGTCTGTAACTCTGTCCACCCAGCTTTCTTTCAGTAATCTTCTGTAGATCCACATCTCGAGTCGCCTTATCAATTCTTCTCTAAGTGTCCGTGCATCCATTCCATAAAATAATATTAAGAGCACAGCATCTGACAATCTAAGGTTGGGATCTTCTTCAAACGGATGGAAACCATGTTCTCATGTCTTCATCACTGTTCAGAATCTTCTTTGTGTAGTTTTCTGGGATGTTCTGCCGCGTATATCTGACCTCAAAACATCCTAAACAGTCCGGGATGGTGCAAGAACAATTGCCAATGAAGTATTAAAGTTTTGCGAAGCTGAAAATGCGAATAATGGACCAATATTACCGTCTAACAGTTTGACAGATAGAACGGCCGCCACTACTGCATGGTTTCTCTAGTGCTGCCCGACCAAATTTCTGTATTTAATACGACACCGGTCACCGGACATTCTGTACATTATGTATTGTGTAATAAATTTACACCCTGACAACTTCTGTTAGGCGACAGGGACGCCCTCTCTCGCATGCCAAGTTATAGTGGTACGTCTATAAAGAGCTGTGTTCTTGATGGTGCAATGTTCACCATGTCTTTGCCTGTAGATGTCCAAAAGTTGCCTGTAGGGACTCCATTACTTTTCCATTTATTAACTTGTTGAGGGCCTAAAAATTCCAAAGCAACATATAGGCAAAAGCCGTAAATTTTCGGAATTTTTTGTGATTTTTCTTTTTACGAAAAAACCATGAAAACATGCGTAAATTAAAAAAAAAACACACACATTCATATTATTTTATCGTAAGTGTCGAAATGCAATGATTTTTTTATCAAAAAATTTAAAAAAATAATCTTTTTTTGAATTCCGATAATGTTGCCAACCCGACATTTTCCGAAAAATAATAATTAAACCATTTGCCGAAAATTAATATTTACTACATACACTACTATTATTATTTGATATCCTACCTAAAAATTTTCTTCTGTGTGGTATATTTTGTCGCACGGCACGGCACACAACGGAACATCACACTCAAAACACATATAACATGTTTCCTTCCGTTGCTTTCGTGCCGCGCACACAAAACACTACGCCATTGTTTCACTTTAAATTTTGAAGCATATGATCCACATTTAACACACACATTTCTCAAATAAACGCAACATAAATAATGTATTTTTGTTAATAAATCACTGTTTGTATCAAATTGCACCATAAACCAAGAAATATCGCGAATATATGTATATATTATCCGCGCGTAGATCCGTGTTCCAACTGTGATTGCTGGGCGCGAACTGAAGAAATAAAAAACCCTTCCTATCGACATAGCAACGGAATCACGTGATTTTTGCATGTACCATACACGTGAACGTCTTTCGCGCGCTGGGCACATGACGACGGAATAGATCGACACGGCGACAGACACGTGATTTTTGCATGTACCACGCATGTGTCTTTCGCGTACTAAGGACGTGACGACGACGGAATATTATTTCATTATATAATTTTCGATCGTACAACATGAGTTTAGGGCGACATCTATAACTTTTCTATACGATTTTGACGACCGAAAAACTTCTACTTTGAGTGTTGATTTAAGCTATAATCGGCCATGTTTTTGAGTCGAAAATGGAACGACAGGTCACAACAGGATTTCTCTATTGGGAAAAAATTACGTTTTTCAAATTCGATACGCGGCCGTCGATAAATAATTTATTTTGTGCCTGTCGGATATATCCGACGCGGCCCCTGGGGACAGTCGCGCTCCGTCGGATATATGCGACGCGGCCCCAGGCTCATTAAATATGTACAATTGCCTGGTTTTGCAATGGAAGTTTGTTAAGGTCTGAACAGAGATACAATTTTTCTCTCGTGTTTCTGAGATTGTTGCATCGAGACAATGCTATCTTCATTTATAGAGGAATTATTTAAAACGCTGGAATTTAATAACAGATTTATTAATTACTGATTAATTATTTGATGTACAAAGTCACTCAACACTATTTAATTTAATGTTATTATTTTAAATTAAACTCTTTCGTAATTTATCACCCGTCCATAAAATTTTTACTTTCATTGGGTAACACTTTCGAGAAGTCTCCGCTTAAATATCGCACAAAAGTAAGCACTTCACTTAATTCTTAATTATCTGGCGCTTAGTTCACACGCCTGATTGTAACACAGTTTTAGCTTTGTGATTCGCCGCTAGAGCCGCTTCGCAAGAAACGTCAGAATAACAATGGCCCTCCGCGACCTGGTTCCGTTTATTTATACCCGATCACATTGGATTTCCGAGCCCTCGAGAATTTTCTAGTATTTACTAGACTTTTCTAGTGTTTACTCACAAGTTCTCGTAACTTACAGATGTTCCTGGAAAGTTGCAGACGTCTCTCGTAATTCTAGACCCTTCGATAGTATTGTGCCAACGTCAAACAACTGTCACTTTTCACTTGCATAATTCTTTTTAGCCTCGTTACAGTATTTATAAAATGATTTTGTAATTTTGCAGGCATAGCTTCGCAAGAAGGCCATGAAGAATGTGTGCTGTGGTTATTGCAACATGGCGCCAATCCCAAACACTCCGATCACTGTGGTACGTGTTATCATATTCAGCTACATATTTAGTTTGTAATTTTTATTACTTTTAGCAACTGATCAAAAATAGGCATTGATGTTTCGCTACCGTTCAAACTTATGTTTTCTGATTCTAAAGATATTGACTATTCCGAGCAAGGAAAGGGCTCGTCGAAACTTGTTCCTTAAAACAATAATGTGAAAACAATTTTCACGGCAATCTCATAAGTTGAACTTGTTGGTAGCGTGTTGCTAGTGAATCATTTTTCTCAGGACGTACCCCGGCCAAGGTGGCGCTGAGAGCGGGCCATCTGCACGTGTGCCGGCTGCTGGAGCGGTGGGGAGCCACGCCGGCCATCCAGAGCGTTCCCAGTCTGCAGCCGGAGCTCGCCGGAACTAATACCAGCGGTGAGTGCTTATATCGTGAGCGACAGATTGATGCTCTATTAGTATTTCAGATTATTTTGCAAATTTATGGATATCATTTTTTCACTGCTCACCGAACTTGGTGCCAGTTGCTTGATGATAGCGACTAATGTTAAGTAAGGGTAATAGTTAAGCAAAACAGATAGATTTTTTTCAAAAACGAGTTGTTTGATTGGTGGAAAATGCAAAAATCTATGCTTTTTGCTTAGTAGTTACCTCCTCTACCACCTCTAGTCATCAAAAAATACATTCAAATATTTTTTTTTGTCTTCGCTATTTACATACATACAAAATTTATTTTATTATCATTAGTTTACTTAGTTAATATTTTTCATCAAAAACTTATTTTTCTAAATTTGAAAATGCGGAGTTCTGTGCTCTCCCGCAAAGGTTCTTCTTCGTGACGTGCCTAGCTGATTGTGAGATATTCATTGTCATATATACATCACATATATGTTTGAGTGATATGAATAAGTTTATTATTTTCTCATTAAATGATCCAATGCAATGTCTATGATGTAGCATGTCAAAAAAAAAAAGGAATTTATTTTTGCGCAAATAAGATCAGTTTGAAAATAAATAAAAAAGTTGAACGTTTATAATTGGCAAATGGAGCATTTTATTAAAAAAGTCATACGCTGCGTCGTAGATAATGTTGTTGATAAAATGTGTGCAAAATTCAAGCAAAATCACTCTAATAGTTTTTAAGATATTTTCTCCGCCAGTTTGAAAAGGGGAGTTTCGAGAAAAATGCAATAAAATAATGAAATTTTTTTTAAATTCACCCACCATGCATAGTTTCAAATTGCTGTAGCTCAGTAAATTTTCGGAAATTTGGAATAAGTAATCACCCAAATCGTTCTTAGAACTTCAAGCTACAAGGTAAAGCAAAAAAAAGATTTTTCGAAAATGCCAAAGTGGTGTACCTGCTTACTATTGCTTTTACTAATGATCAAACAACTGGCCCTTAACCCTTAACTGTTTCAAGTTGGATTAAAGTAAGCGTTCGTTTAAAGCATAGATTTTTGCGTTCTCCACCAATTAGACGATCCGTTTTCGACGTTAACGAAATTATGGATTAAATGGATTAATGGATTAAAGTAAGAATCCGTTAACGAAATCCAACTTGAAACAACCAACCCAAACAACAAAGTCTTCTGGCAATCGGGGATCATTCTACAACCCCTCCTGCAGCTGAAGTATAGGCCGACCTGATAGTTATCTCCAAATAGAGCTCTTGATTGTTTAGTATCTCATGTCGGCCTCTTGTCCAATATATGCCCACATAATAAATAAAAACCAATATTTTTTACACTGTAAAAGAATTCAATAACAAACATTGTTGTCTAAGTATAAGTATTTATTTAAAAGTTTTATATATAAAGTTGTCTGCCACCAGGTTCGACTGCTGAAACCAAACCTTGCACTGCGTCACTGAGCAACGCAAGACTCTCGCCCATTCCTTTATCCGGCCATAACCAAGGTATTTTGTAATTGCATTCGTTGACATGGCAGTCACCTCGTGCAACATGTTTTTTTTTTCTAAATAAACTAAACTTTGTACTACTCTGAAGGAAGGGAGATGGAGAGTAAATGGGAGCAAGCGCGAACTGTATGTGATGAAAACTGAGGACCAGGAAGCTCAATTTACCTGCCGACGACACTTTTTCTTGAATTACGAAATGGATGAGCTCAGAGTCGACAAATTGGCGAACAATTTTTTCCACACACCTGATCACACATGGGATGCTCAGAGCTGATGATGTTCCTAGATGCAGTGACGAAACCGCTCCGGAGGCGGCAGTTGACATTTGGTTATAACACAAACCGGGTCATAATATGTCTTACTAGTCGAGCTGTAGGTTTTGAACTCTTAGAAGATTTAAAAGAAAAACAAAACGAGTATCACGTAGTGGTGAATACCGAACACTGAATTTTATTTATATTTTTGTGATGACTTTAGGAAGTATCCATAGGTGTCTCATGTTTAGTTTATTTAAGAAAAATTTATGTGGTATTTTGTCTTTATATTTGTATAATTATATAAGTGGTCCATAAAATTTTCAAAGAAAAAGTTTGATATTGTTTTTGGATGTAAATGATTATTTAGTCTTATTGATTATTCTACATAAGTGTACCTCTTCTTGTCTTCTGAGCTAATGTCTGGAAAACTTAAAACAGAATCATAAATTTCACATCTTCTTTACCCTATTGCTTCAGCAAAATCAAAATAATCCTAATGTGGCTCATTTACAAAAATAAACTCCGATCAATTCACAATAATAACGATGACGATATAGACATTGTACAGTGACGTGTCCTTGTATTTCCAGGATCTCCGGATTCTAAGAGGCGCAGCGTGCACAGCTCTAACTCCACCAAGAGCAGCTCCAACTTGACATCCTCCACGGTGAGTTCCTCGCACCGTGAAGCCGCTCCTCCTCCTCCACCGCCGCACTCGCGGGCGCTTCCCCCGTCGGACGTCGCTTCTGAACCCCCAGGGGTGAGTAATGACTTCTCATTATCGCCACCAAGCATGGTATTGCAAAACATAAATTAAATCAGTTTGGCATCGTACAAACATTAATGCTACTGAAAAAGAAATGTAACAATAATTAATACTGCAAAATAAATTAGTAGCTAACAGCAAAAACTTTTCTTCATTCAATTTTGAATAGAAAATATTCTTTATGCTTTGGGAGAAATTTCAACAGTTAAGGAGATAAGCAACGTCAAAGTTTGCATTTTTTTTTCTCATTAGAAACATATTGGCTGAATTATTTGAAAAATTGACGCATATTGACATGAGCTAAATATATTAAATATATTGTTCTAGTTATATTGTTGAGCTAAATATATTGTTCGTTTATATTATAGCATACATGTAATATTTTCAAATAATAAAAAACCTCAAAAAGTTTGAACGTTGAGACTGTTTCATGTTCCAGAATCGTAGCGGTCTGGCTCTGACGTTCGCCCAGCAGGTGGCGCGCTGTGGACGCAGAGGCGGAGGCGCCCCCGCGTCTCCGCTGTACGCCACGCCGCCTCACAGTCCACTCAGTGACGTGTGCAGCCCCACCCAAACCCAACTCAGTGAGTGTTCCTCTACAGTGATACCCGTTACTTATTCTTTTCAGAGTTGTCCTCCGGTTTTCTTCAGCCAAACGCAACAAATTTTCTCTCCTTACCTTGAAAATTCACATTCTACGGTAACTGTCTGAATGTAAACAACGCTGGAAATACAAGATACTTCTTCGAACTTTTTTTCTCTCTGTCCGTGCTCCGCATTCTATTCTTTTCGTTTTCGCAGCCGGAGTAGTCAATTGAAGTATTCGTCTTATGGTCTTTTTTGATTCACGCTAAAAATTGCAATATCTGCGTACAGAGTATAAAATTGTTTATATACCCCTTATACATGTACCCTTTATACACACACACCTTCTTTAGGCGAGGGGATTGGGTCACAGTGGAAGTATATCTCCCCCTCACGGATATTTAAGAAACATTTCTAATGCAGTTAAAGTGTTGTTAAATAATTAAATGCCCTAAAAACTAACTAACTGGTAAGTTACATTTATTTATGCAAGAATAGCATCTAATTATGTAAGAATAAATACTTTAACTGCATTATAAATATTTCATAAATATATGTGAGGGAGAGACGTACTTTCGCCTGACCCAATCCCCTTCGCCTAAAGAAGGTGTGTATAAAGGGTATATGTCCTAGTAAATAAAACATATTTTATACAATAGACATTGTCTTTTTTTAATTTTTAAAAATTTCAAAAAATCAAACTCAATCTCGTCGAGTAAAAAATGTATTTTTGTAATAAAATGTGACTTATTTACTAAGACATTATACTTTTTAAGAGCATTTCGTTTAATCTTTTCATGACTGTTTCAAAATTTACAAATCAAACGTATTGGAACCAGGCGGTGTACTAGAAATTTACATTAGTTAGCCCACCTGATTGTTGAACTTGACGATTATCTTTGTCCCGGATCCCATATAATTTGTTTAATTACTTCTGTCAGGCATCCTGTCCTCGATTGCGCAGCAGTTCACCTCTTCGCCTAGCGGACAGCCCAATGCTAGCTCCAACGCGACCGACCGTCACTTCTGCCGTGACACGCACATGCGCATCATCCTCGGCCGGGAGAACAAGCACTCGCCGCCCACCGCCGGCGAACACAGAGATAGGTGGGTCGCGGTTTGGGGATTCCATTTTATTTATTTACTTAGTCTAAACCCGCAAACACTCAGCGTCAATTATTTTAAGTGTCTCGGAATATTTTTTCATTCGCAATATTGGGTCTTACCTAGTTTACAAGTAAGTCTTAAAAACGCATAATTATGCAAAGATCGCAGATGATAAATTTATTATTCAAATTTCTCAAATTATTTAAATTTGAATGGTTTATCATGCAAAGGTCTCAAAATTATTTTGAATTCTTGAAGTTTTTGAATTAATGTTTCATGGAGAAACATGTATTCGAATCTTAAGTTCTTATATTAATTTATTTACATAAGTATTTATCAAATCATTTTAACATATTAAATTAAATCTGGTTTGACAACAAAAAAAAAAAAATTCATTAATACAGGGTGGCTTGTAAGCTAGTAGCCAAAATTTTGGGGTAGTTTCCTCGATTAATTTTTAATAGAAAATATTCCTTACACTTTTAGTGAATTGTCGACACTTACGGAGAAAAGCGACATCAAGTTTTACATTTATTTTTTTTAAATATTTCTGGCTTATCTTTTGTAAAGCGTTGAACTATCGCTACAGTAACTCATATACAATATTACAAATTCATTAACTTCAAAGATACAAGTCAAATAAAATTATTAAAACCTGACAAGAGTTTTTGTCTTTTTATTTGACTTGTATTAAATGCATTTTTAATATTCCATACAAGTTACCTTGTGACAGTCCAACGTTTTTCAGAAAACAGGTCAGAAATATTAAACTTTGATGTCACTTATCTCCGCAACTGTCGACATTTCACCTAAAGTGTAAAAATATTTTCCTTTTGAAATTGAAAGAAAAATACTTCCCCCAAGTTTTTGCTACTAGTTACGAGACATCCTGTATATGTGATCAATTGTAATGACTGGTTATTTGATCAGTAGTAAAAGTAAAAACTAAGAAAAAGGCGTAGATTTTTGCATTTTCAACCAATCAGTCAACCCGTTTTTGCAAAAATCAATGCTGTTCTTAAATTTGACTTATTAAGCTGATGGGTGACTTAGGACTCGTAAGTTATGTAACCAGTCCTATGTCACCGATAACCTTTCAAAATATATCATATTTGAATGTAGTTTGTATATTAATACTATGATAATTATTTAGCATATTTAGATTTATAAGACTATTTGTAGTACGCTTTATTACTAATCCTATTACATCTCTATCTCTCTGAATACGCAATGTATAATTTTATTTTGTACACTGTTTGAGAATTCTCTTCACTTTTTTCATTCCTTTTGCACTTTAGTTTATTTTGCCGTACTGTTCACCCCTGTTTACTCACGCATTTTGTATTTTCTGTCTTTTTCCAAATTCTCCTTCCAACCAACCAACCAACCTTGCAAACCCTCGCGTCACTTATCCCAAAATTGGAACGACGCAGCGACGGTCGGGTCGGCGCCTCGAACGCCGTTCAATCTTCGCGGATCACGTGCAGAAAAATCGTCGGCTCCATCGGAAGAATTGCCAGAAGAAAGAAAGCCAGCTCGCCCATTGTGTGAGTAGCGACCGCGAGTATATAACCCCGCTTGCCTCACTTCTTTTCCTGAGCTCGTCTTTTTTTTTTTGTTTCTTTCAATTCTGCTCTGTCGTGGGCTTCTTAGAGTTCTCGCTTGCTTTTTTCGTTTGCTTTTATTTTCGTTGTGGTCAGTTGGTTTTTAAATTTCATTGCAATGTGTTATTTAGTTGTGCGAAATCATTACACTAATTCATCAAATTGTTTATGAACAATCTCTCTTAGGTAAGACACAGTAGAACTCTAATAATTAAAAAAATTCAAAACACACAAAATGCAAAATGTTAATTTCATAGTTGATGAACCCCGATAATTCGAAAACCCCGGTAATTCGTACTTCAAAATAATTTTCAATCTCCTACGCCATATACAGGGTGTCTCGTAGCTAGTAGTAAAAACTTTACAGGCGGATTTCCTGCCTTGATAATGAGTCGAAAACCAAGCAAGCAAGCAAAAAATTATATTTAAAAATTTTGCAAGGTTTTTATCATTTTATTCGACTTAAATATTGTATTAAAGGGAATGAATTTTTCATAATCAATATAAGTTACTGTAATGGTAGTTTAACTTTTTACAAAAAATAAGTCAGATGTATTGAAAAAAAATGCAAACTTTGATAAAAAAGTAATAATACATGCAGATTTTATAAACAGGCACACCCGTGTAGGATGTTCTTTATATATTACATATTATGTCGCAATCCCCAAAATTGAAGAACGCCTTCTTCAGTTGGTTGCCTTAATAAGTGCAGATAATTTTTGTTGGGGCTAATTAGTCTTTAATTAAAAAACTAACATAAACAGATTGGCTATTAAAGAGTTAAGGTTATTATTACGGTCATTGGACATATTTATGGGTTAAATAAAAGGGATATTTTATGTGAACCTTATATTTCACTGAGAAGCGAATCCTGACGTTTTGCTCAACTCTTATCCAGCGTCAACAGGAGAGCGTCCTATCACGGAGGTGTAGGCCTAACAAATTGGCTGTTCACTAAAACTTCACCTCAATAACTGTGAAGAAAACAGAATATCTCGAATCAGAATAAGCCGATTCTCTGAGAAGAGAATTATACTGTGACCATTACAGGAATCATAAACATTTTGATTGAATATTAATACGCTGAGTATAGTATATCTTCAAATGATTTCAGTTGTAATCTGTTTACGACAAGATATATATGTAATAGAACTTTGAAATGTAATTTTTGTATTGCATTTATATTATTATTGTCCGTCAAACAAGTTCTAGCGAACTTACTTTTTTTTTTGTAACAACAGATCACGAAAAGGCCACAGGCTTAGGAAAATCACTTTGATTTAATATGTATTGCAACCTTACCAAGAATGGTACCTGGAATCCCCGATATAAGAAGCCAGTCATGCCCTCTGGATGATGAGAGCATTATTACTACATTAAATTAATTGCGGTTGGGTAAGATTTGATACTCAACGACTCGAATATCAATTACAGTGAAACTCTCTTAATACGTTTTTCAAGGGACCAGCAAATAAAAACTTATTAGGCGTGAAAACATATTAACAGTGATTCAATATTTTTTTAATGTATTATTTACACTTTCATATTTTGTATTTTAATTGAATTTTCGTTTATATAATATGACAATTTAAGGACATTTTATTTTAAAAAAATAAGCAGGTAAATATATACATTTGTAAAATATTACCTATGTGAATTACCTGAGGGTCAGAAAACAATAAAAACCACCAAAAACAAAAAAAAAATTAGCACTGTCAAAAAATATTTTATTAATAACCATACTAAATACATAAATAAGGGAACCATAAAATAACTAATGTAGGTATGTCACTACCTATGTGCAAACCTTAATTTTAAAAGAAATTTATATAAGTTATCTAAATTTTAACTCATTAAGGCCGGCGCCACACTATGCCTTTCTTCTGTCGCGTCAAATCCGCAACCAAATTTAGAGCCTGTCGGGATGACGCTTTTTACGCGCGAGTCCATTTGCACGTTTCAATTTTTACGTCCAGATACTGCGTTTTACGCACGAGACCACTCAAGCGTTTCAATTTATATTGCATCTAGATATGCAAATTATTGTTTAATTTCAGTAGGTGTTGGCGCATATGGCAAAAGCAAAGACTCCACAATTTTTAAAAACTCTGTTTCATATATAAAAAAAAAACTTGTCTAAAAACGTTTTACACGCGAGTGAGCAAACGCGCGTCAGCATTTGGATGGGATGTATGTAGCACCAGTATCTCGAGAACGCGCGATTGCACTCGCGCGTAAAACGTGTCTTCTGGACAGGCTCTTAGCAGTCACGTAGTATATTCCGCAGCGGACCGCGCGGATCGATCGACGGGGAAACGAAGCCGGCGGAACGATCGATGATCCGCGTAGTAGCGGCGTTCCGCGGCGTCAAAGACACGACGGAAGATACACCTAGTGTGACGCCGGCCTTATAAAATGATAGGGCATATTGCGTTATTAATATTGCCGATTGTTTCCTCGAAGAAATACAACCAAAATGGAAACAGTTTCGTTTAGGCAACTATATAAAAAATTATCGTAAATAATCGCCTGATAAATTTATGTATTAAATATTGTTTTATTAGCCTATTCACTACTATATACTACAGGGTTTTTCAGCGGCTAGAACATTTGTGACGCTGCCAAAACCACTTAATTTTTATTGCGCCCATTTTGAACAAAATTTCGTCTTACGAAAAACGTATTATGAAGATTTATTTGTATGAATAAATTGATTTCAGCTATAAATATTTTCACTACTTAGGCGAGAAAGAAAATAAACGGGAAACGTATTAAGCCTAAAAAAAATATGGGATTTGTATGCGACTTTTTCGGGGCCGCAGAATTTAAACTTATTTAGCGGGAAAACTTATTAAAAGTGAATTTATTAAGCGAGTTTCACTGTATATGTTTCACTGAAATCACAAATACATTTTTTGTATCAATGTTGTGACATATTTAGTGCCTTTCCTTTTTCAAATGTACACTCTTGGCCAAATTTGAAGTGAGTAGAAATGAAATTATAGTAGTCATCCAAGACACTAATTTTAATTTTATTTAATAAATAACATTAAAATTACTTTTATTTATTTTGAATTCCAATCCTAGGATTGGTCTGCACCAAGCACTCGATCTCTCCACTTCTCTCTGTCACCTGCCAGCCTCTTCATTTGTTGGTAGGTGATACAGCGCACGTCTCCGATGACCTGGTCTATGTAACTTGATCTCGGGCGACCTCTGCGATTATTGCCTATATTTCCCTCGACGATAGTAAGAAGCAGGCCTGGGTGCCTTATATTATGGCCTATCCAGTTCACTTGTTGGACAATTCTGTTCAGTAGCTGCCTCTTTCCGCCCACTCTGCTCAACGCCTCGTCGTTTTGGATATGTTCTGACCAATGGATCCTCGCCATGCGCCTGTAGCACCACATCTCAAAGGTCATTGGCCTCCCGGACATGCTCTGGCCGATGGTCCATGTTTAGCTGCCATACAACAGCATACTCCAGACGAAAGTTTTAACCAAATTCTTCCTAATCTTTATATCAATGTTAGGAGATTCAAAGATCTTGAATTTTTTGTTGAAGGCGACTCTTGCTTGTTGGATTCTGATTAAAAAGTCTGCTTTTGAATCTTGGCAAATTCTGCTGCCCAAATATGTGAATTGTTACACTTGTTTTTGATAGTGACGCCACTCAAAATAACATTTGTAGACATCTCTTCCAACAACCATGCACTTTGTTTTATCTTTGTTTATTTTCTTTTTTACCTTTTGCTTACTTACTGCTTGCTTGCCGTCAACAAAAACTTTGGATCGATTTTTGACCCTTTTCCCGTGATCCAATCGAGCTGAAACTTGGCAAACAGACTCGTGGCGGAGATCAAAAGGATCTATTAAATTTTCGTTAAAAAAATTAATAATTATAGTATAATTTCGGATTTTTAGAAATTTTATTGGTTTTTTCAAATTGGAATCATTAGAAAAGTTTGATTAGCAACGGCGCGGCGACCCGATAACGTCGCGGAATATTTTCAAAATTTGAATTACTCCGTCGGTATAATAGGTACATCACTACGAATTTCGAAAATTTACAAAACAATTGGTTCACAGATGACAGCACAATTGGGTTTTTTGGGAAAAAATCAAATAATAATTTATTTCTTTTAGATTTCTGCTTAGTTCTGAAGAATTCTACATTACTCAAATCTGATTCTGACTAAATCATTTGACGCTGGAAATTCATAAGGTACGATATTGATGATAATTGAATCCATCAAAATCTTGACATCTCAAAACATCTGACATTTTAGAAATATATTAAATTTCTGTAAGTTTAGTGTTATGTTATATGTTTTAATTCGTCTTTAATTATTGTTATATTTTACAAAGAAAGGGAGTATAGTAAAAACTTGGTTTTTATGGGTTACCTTTTTACTTATTTCTTTTAAAATTACTAGGTTAATTAAACCAGGGACAATGTATGGAATTTTAAAAAAGACGCTATTATTTAAGAAATGTCATTTTGCACATTCGTGAATTTGGATTCAGTAGGACAATACGATGTAAAACTAAATGCAATAATTTTACTCCATATGGAGTATCCATTTCTCAGAGTTTACAGGCATCAGTACGCGTTACAAGTAAATGAATGATTCATAAAATGCTTAGTACCTATCATGCGTCAAAATATTATCTTATCATATTTCCATTGAGAGTAAAGTGGCTTTTATCTTCACGTTAACATAAGCTTTCTCATGTCATGCAGCCGCAAATTGACCGTCTTGCTTGATCCTTCTAAAGCGACTCAATATAATATGATTAGTCAATTCAATTCTGTCATGGAATTATTTAAACATCATTAATATAACATTCTTTTAGACTGACCACAATTCATTTTATTTTCAAGTCAAATTTGTTATCAGTTTATTTGACTTCTATTAAAATTAATATTATAATTTTTTTATTTGTACTACCAAGCAGAAATTTAACCAATTTTTAGAAATAATTTTATTTGGCTTGTATTAAAGCAAATGATTTTTTAATATTCAATATAAGTTACATTCATGATAGTCCAAGGTTTTACGTTGGTGTTGATAGTGAAGAAGATGAGTCATGAATGAAACGCAACCTTTGGAGTCGCTTATCTCCATAACTATTAATAATTTAGGCGGGTATATAAAGTATTGTGGACTAGCTGTGTTACACACTGTATAATTATAACATCATCATGTCCATGTCCATCCACGTCACGTAGCAACATTTACTGCACCTGTCGTTGAGCATCATAAAACAAACATGTAAATTCTATCATGTGAAAATGTATGGTTTTGCATAAAGCATAATAAATTATTTTCCATTGTATTCCTGCTATAATTTTTTTTTACTGTTATAATATTTAATTTAAAGTAGTCAAAAAAAGAATTAATTTCCTATTATTGTTGACCGATTACTATCATTCAATTAAATAATGCAAAGTAATAAAAATCATTTACGATCAGAGTATAAAATTATATACCGTTGAACTTAACTCCATCTTTAGGCCATGGAACTGGGACACAGCAGAATATACCCCCCCGTTGCATATATTTAAGGCACATTTATAATGCAACTAAGGCATTGAATCTTGCATAATTAAGTCCCCAAGTAAACGAAGCATATTTTTTACAATACATGATTTTTTAATATCTGTTCCAAACAGAGTCTCTTCAAGTAGAAATGTAATTTTGTAACAAGGCCCATTTTATTTATGAGAAATTATATGTATTTTTTAGACCCACAGCGTGTACCAGGAAATTTCTGTTAGTTTATGACTATATATTTTGTTGGTCTGTGGTTGAGATCTATGTCCTCTATTGGAAAAGGATGCAGAATGTGGGAAAGGAGCTCTTCCCTGGGTGTTTACGACCGGTCACTAAATTTAGCAAAACTATTATCGATTCCCAAACAGTCGCATCAATCTCGTAACTCAACCGTGTTTGCCCCGTTTGTTTCAGCGGTGGGAGCAAGTCGAAAAGAAATGGAATCGTCACCAATCCGGCCATGCGGTTGGTGGCCAACGTTAGGAATGGGTTAGGTAAGTTCTCTTTATTTTTTTGTTTTTTTTTTACAAGAAGGTAAACCCTTTTTTCACATAAGATTATCTATTTCAAATATTTTGATTTTTCTAAAAATTGCCTATTGCGATCAATCTCTCGTTATGGTAATTTAATAATGATTTCACTTTTTTCTAAAAGATGACGATGCAACGTCACGAGAGATATCATTGTACCTTGTCCATTTCCCGTTTTAGACACTGCGGCCGCTAATATCCGAAGAACCGGAGTAGCCTTAGCGGCGTCAGCCAGCTCCAACAATCCCGCTGTGAAGACAAACGCCTTCCAGTGGAGACGTGAAACTCCATTGTAACCGAATGACGGCGCAATGGTCTATTCTCCTCAACCGTGGATGGAACGCGACGTCTACAAACTCGGTGATATTCTAGACACGTCGCAGATCTCATTTATGTACTTGGGATTGAGCTTCCTGTTATTCAGGCGTGGTCGGGGATTGTGTGTTAATATTTTTATCATAGAGGTCAAACAATAAGCGCAGTATTTTAAAACGAAAAATGGCATAATACAAGGCAATTGTAGTGTTGTGACATCTTTCAATTAATGTTTCATAGAAATAATTCAATTTTCTTATACGGACGGGAACTTCGTTTCCGTGTTGGTGTTCACCAGAATGATGAATGTGCGAGAGAGAGCCTATGTTTTACATCCAAGATGTACGCGGAGAGGAAAAAGTATGTATTTACGAAAAGCCAAAGAATGCTCAATATAAGTATTGCGACAAGAGAAAAAATAGCATATATCAGGTTGAAATCGTCGAACACACGTGTGTGTGAAGGTTTTGTAGTAGTGAAAATGACAAAAGATTAATCAGAATCATGTTTACAATCTGTAGTGGTAGTTAGTAGAAAGGGGCACGCCTAATGTAAAAACAAAACAGAAAACGCACTAACGAAACTAATTTTTACAATGCAACTGGGTGGACTGACAATTCCTCGTAAATGTTGATGCAACTTTTTTTACATTAAACGGTAGATGAGATCGATTTTTACGATTATTTTGCATAATCAGCAATATTACCTCAATGAAAATCAACACATAAAAAACATTCATAGTTTATGAATTTCATGAAAAATTCACTTTCATCATTTACGGGGATTATCAGTAAATCTCCACGATGCATTAAAAGCCGCACTAATGTCTCAGTCGAAGAGCAAAGTATCAAAATATCCCGACAATGATAAAAGTCGGGCTGACTCTAAAATATATCTTTGGAGAACAACACATTGAAGGTTGAATAGTCATAATATTATTATAAGAATGTGAAGAAATTTGTCTCGGAGAATTTATGTATTGATGGCAAATAAATTTAAATGTTTGCACAGAGATATATTATAATGTACTATGCCTAGGTGTATGGCATCATATTAATAATGCAAATGATTACTAAGAATAAGGATAGTATATTCAACTGTAGATTTCTAACTAAAGGCTGTAAAAATAGCGGAAATAATAATAATAATGCCAGGAATATAAATATCGTGGCATTTTAAAAAATTTCTTTTTGGATGGTTAAAAAATTGACGCAATAAGAATAGTGAAGAAAAAAAACAATTTTATTCTTTTGATTTTCTAAGGAACAAAAATAGTGGCTTTATTAATTAATACTTCATTTTTTTGTATTTAAAATCTGTTGTGATTTCAAATTCAAAACGATCTCTCGATATTGTTACTATTTTTTTGTATTTTTCTAAACGTTTTTTTTTATTATTTCCATTTATTTATTTACTCTCGCTAGTTTTTAAGACTTCGGTACTACTTGAAGAGGAGGCGGAAAATTCCGGGAATAATTTTTTTTTCGTAATAGATCCGCACGCTTAATGAAAATCTTGGAAAAAATATAACCATCAAAACGTTGAGTGATTAAATTTGAGTTATGGTAATTTCTCTAAATTTTTTAATTATCTTTTTGCAATTATTTTTCATGTAATACGCGCACGAGACGCGTAGACACAAGACGGGAGTAAATCTCAATAATATCACTTTTGAGTGATAAATGTCTAAAAATTTATATCTCCTTTATTCCTGGAATAAATCAAATTCTTCTTTATATATATATATATATATCAGATACATATGTAATATTTATCCACGCTTGAGGCCATATATTCCAAAATAAAATATTGAATTTTTTTATTTGAATTGCGTATCCAACGAATAGTTAATAACGTGTACCTTTGCATTTATTTATATCTAATACATTTTTTTTTTGCCTGTAATCCTATTTTTACAAGTATTATATTAACCGACCAATTTTTTTTCAATGCGCTGACCAATATTTTATAAATCACGACGGAGTTGCGATAAATAAACGTACGAGGTGCCAAACGGTTTTCTGAATTGCATATTATTTTTTTTAATTAACTTTTTGTTTTGTAATGTTTTATATCCGCTATCGGTAGATATTTCAAATATATTATATTTTATAAACACTAGTTTAAAACGAGAGCTGAATATTATATTTTAATCCTCTAAATATTTGACTTTATACTGTGAAAACAATTAAATAATATGTATATGTTTGTATATGTATTGTGAAATCATCAAACACATAGCTGAAAATGTGAAAAATATGCAACTAATAAAACCCTGTTAATTCAAACACTTTCATACTCAATTTCACAGTTTATTAATTAGCCCAGTTCGTTCGCTGAATACAACATAATTCGAAATCATTACATTTTGCACGATACGATCCGAAAATTTTGAATATCTCATGATAAAACATGATAAAACTACATGATAAACTGATAAACTCATGATAAAACATGATAAACTCATGATAAAACATGATAAACTCATGATAAAACAATATTATTAATACAGATTTTACAAAGAGGCAAAAAACTGCATAATACCTAGATTCTTTACAATAAATAGAATATGAAGATTGTTTTGACGGAATAAGAGACACAAAAAAACTTGGTTTTAACAAATGTGTAGTATGCGAGGTATTGTTTTAACATGAGCAATATATTTTGACATTCATAATTAAGAATTTAGCAGTATATTTTTTCTTCCCTTGAATTTTGAATTAACGGGGATTTTATTGCGCGTTACAGTTAATGCACAAATGTGATATCCTGTATTTCCCTAAATTGCAGTGCGTATTAAATTAATTAAGTACGCATTTTTATTTCCATGAATATTTATGTAATTTTTTTTATTTTTGTAAATATGCAGGAATTATTCCTACGAACAACTAAACTTATTTATTTCTCTACTTTAAGGATCTATTTAGTATATTCATTGTGTATTTTTTTAATGCTTTTTTTACCAAATACTAATATTAAGTTCATACTATGCTATTATTATCGAATTGTTTAAATTATCTGTATATCTGATACAGGGAACATGCGAATGAACGTATAGGAATTACGTTTACCTACATATATAAAGGTCCTCAAAACTCGTTAATCTTAGTGCACTAAAACTTAAGAGTTGCCGAATATGTCTGTGTAATGTTTGGACAAGTAGTGGTGATTAAATAGTGTTTACGTTTACTGGGAATTATTTATTTTATTTATCAGAGGAAAACGAACCACTTTTCGTAACATTGTATAGTTGTGAAAACACTGGGCAAAATTTTGTTTACAACCGTCTGATCATTTTTATTTTTATACCTCGCAAAATACGCCGTGAAGAAGGAATAATGTTATCAATTTATTATCACTAATTAAAAATTTGCATTTTTTATTTACGATGTCGAAACATAATAGTAAATCATGAGCTATCTTTACACTCTTCATCTGCGGCATTATTCTACGGAAGCTTAACGATAAAACATTATTTAAAGTTGACAAAACATGGCAGTCTGATTTAGCTAGCTTCTAATATAATCAGCGACATCTTCACCCAGATCTCTATTAAACTTCAACCGCATAATGTCTATCTTGGTAATATTTTCCTGATAAAATCTGACGCATTTCGTACCGTGTATCGCTTCAGAAAGTAAAGGGCTCGTTGCGTAGCTGGTTAACTGATTGGCAAGGCTCTGAAATTAGCTAAAAAATCAGATTATGTAATTTTTTACGGTTCATTTGTCTAGTTTTCAAAATGCAGTTGATATTTTAAATGTTTTCATTGCTCCATTCAAAAAAAGTCTAGTCAAAATTTCCAAACCAAGCAAAATATACATTTTTTCATAATTAGCCATAGCTGTATGTTATGCCGAGCCCTAAGTGACACTGAGCGTCTCCGATTTTAGCAAAAATATTATTGTGACTGAAACAATTATGCACTCATGTGCACGGGATTTCATTTCCAAATAAAATCCTATACGCGCACACGCATACACGCCATGCGAATCTAATTCTCATTATTAAATAGAATAACAATTTTTCGCCTCTACTGGGATCCAAAGTCGCTACGAGAGGCATCGCACCATATTCCCCAGCGTAAACGATCTAGAGAGTCGAATCCGATAGATAAATAGATCCACAAATAATGGTTACTGAGTGCCTACCTAACTGAACAAAATACAAAAGATACCTATAAATCATTATCACACAAATGTAATTTTTTAAGTAATGAGTCTATGAAAGTGTATTTTGAACTCGAAATAAAGAATATATGTATATAATATAGTTTTTTTAGCTACGATACACGTAAGACACGTCAATTTTATGTAACATCAATGCAATCTTAGAATATTTATATACTTAGTGGACGGCGTGCGTGTTTCTTGCGCACTATCGTTCATGTTGCAGTGCGTCAAATTGTAAAAATGGGCGCAACTGTGTTTTAAAATAATAATTAAACAAGCAAAGAATAATATATCCTAAGTGTGTAAGGGATTATTTGTTTCCGTACTCTTCCGCAACTGGTTAAAAATGTGACCATCCAAAATTCAACGAGTGGGGTTGTGTTTTGTAATTGTTTTAAAAATCCAAAATTTAGGACTTTGTGTTTAAACTGGTTGGAAACGCTTCGATGTAAAATGCGAATTTGCAGAAGCGAAAGGAAGTGTAGGTGTATTAACGTGAAGGAGGAAACATGTGATTAATACAGTCGATAACCGTGAAATATATAATAAATCCACGTGATGACTTGTGCGAACAAATAAGTCAACGTGTACACTAAATGTTAAACCAAGGTGGTATTTTATTTTATATTATACCGGCGGTCCCTACGTACACTGTCGAATCTGCAAAAATTCAGTTTTCATTTT
Source organism: Agrypnia vestita (assembly GCA_016648135.1). NCBI lineage: Eukaryota > Metazoa > Arthropoda > Insecta > Trichoptera > Phryganeidae > Agrypnia > Agrypnia vestita. The sequence goes on from JADDOH010002379.1 coordinate 53,122, forward strand.
ACTGTTTTAAACTATCCGATTTACAGTATATTTTCAGATAATGTTAAAAGAAAGTTTAATTTTCCTTTATATTTGCTTTTTTTTAAAGTAAATTCAACTTTTTTAACATTATCCGTAAATATAGAGTAAATTAGATAGTTTAAGATAGTAAAATTAAAATCTGTACTTTGCTAATTCGACAGGATACGTAGCGTCGATGTAATCATAATTATACAGGGTGTCTCATAACTAGTAACAAAAGTGGGGATTCTACTTCATTCATTTTTGAATAGAAAATATACTTTACACTTAGGTGAAACGTCAACAACAACAACAACAGTTACGAAGATAATCGATATTTCTTACTTATTTTCTATAAAACGTTTTGACTACTACAGTCACTTATATGGAATATTAAAAATTCATTCACTTTAATACAAGTCAAATAAAATTATCAAAATCTTGAAAGAAAAAAAAATTTGCAAACATTAATGTCGCTTATCTACACAACTGTCAACATTTCACCCAAAGTCTAAAGAATATCTTCTTTTCAAAATTGAATGAATAGAAGACTCCCTGAAGTTTTTGCTACTAGCTACAAGACATCCTGTATATGTACAATATGATTTTTATAAAAATTGACTAACAACCTAACATCCCAATTATAATAATTTCACTGTCTGTCAATCCGTCTGATGTCCCCATAACTTTGTGTAACGTCCATAACTTCTTTATATTAAAAAAAATCTATAATTTTTTTTAAACTTAGATCTATAATGCCTTGGATCACTCCAGGACAGTATTTTTTTATTGTATTTTTTTTTTCTTTAAACTTGGATATAACCTTTTGCACATTTCTCCCTTTTCAAATCCTTTACCTTAAAATCATCCTAACTTCATTTCTTTTGGTTTCTGCTCTTAATATTTTATGTCAAGACACTTCCAACGAGTCTGTACTTAATTAAAATGATAAATTTAAAAATTTTAAAACAATTACTTCTCAAACACAATCTAGCCATTTGATGTAATATCTCATACGTTTTGTTCAAAACCAGTCTGACCGTCTATCTAAACCCAAGATGTTATTGTCTCCTATCGAACTTAAAGTGTGCATACGTAATTATTGGCCTAATATATAAAATATATTCTTGTGTATAAATAAAATCTAGCTCAAAATATGAAATAATTATGTAGAAATTATATTTTCAATGTATGTATTAGACGATGCTTATTTTTGCTAAGTAGATATGCATACAAGATTTATTACGAATTTCAAACTCCAAAAAAACATTATGTCGATAACAGAATATTCGGCCGAGATGTTGACAAATCCACAATAAATAATGGCCGATCTTAATTCATTAATTTTTTCTAATATTATAACTGATCAAAGTAAGTCATTTTTTAAGCTTAAAAAGAAAAGCCTTTTAATCGTGTATACTGCCAGTGAAGACGATGGCCCTTTCAAAGAAAAGCTCAAATGCAAGCAACGATCCATGGAGAGATCCATGCTTGGCATAAGAATTAAAAATGATGAAATTAGACGCAGAACTAGAGTAGTGAATATCTTGGATCGTGTAGCAAAGCTAAAATAGTAATGGGCAGTGCATGTTGCAAGGCAGGATGCCACAAGATGGACTCCCAGAGTTCTGAAGTGGAGAACTAGGGAGAATAAAAGAGGCGTTGGAAGACCTCAAAAGAGATGGGCCGATGATATAGCCGCTGTGGTGGGAAGAAATGGCTACAACTAGCAAACAACAGGGATGGAAGGGTATAGAAGAGGCCTATATCCAGCAGTAGAGAGATGGAAGCTGAAGAAGAAGAAGAGTAATTTGATTCAACATTTTTTCTAACGAATTACGAACCTATTTAAGCCTGTAGAACAAAACTGGGGCAGATTAGATTCTGAGAATTCTTTAACCCTGTAAATGCCAAACCGTGTGCTTGATTAAACTCGCATTTCGAACTTGCTGGGACAGGATTTAACATGATTTTCAATGTCGTATATTTAAAGTCAATCTGCTATTTGTGGACGATGATTCCCAACATTTTATAAACAATTAAATCTTATAATGTACTGCCATTAATCTGTGTGGTAAAAAAAATTGGCATTTAAAAGGTTGAAGGCGTTTTCTGCTGCTTCAAAATAAAAACACATAATTCCTGAAAGATTGGAGTGATGATGAGATTAAATGCCTGTACACCCAATAAATAAATATAGCAGATGCCTAACCATAAAAAATGATATAATATTAAAACTGGCCATTATATTCAGAACAACCCAATATATATTCTATTAAATAAACTCGTACGACTGATTTGTAAATTATACGCGTAGTTGATTCAACAATCTCTGCCGAACATCCTGTGTATTAAAATGTTAAAAATACAACATTGAAATAACTAAAAAAAATTGTATTATATTTCAATTGACATTATTTATTTTCTAAACAAAAATCCTTCAAAATACGCCTAATATTTATTGACTTAGATCATGTGTGTTGCGTTATAGTTACCTGCATTACATAGTGTTATATGTAATAATTATGAGTATAATGTATTATATACATGTTATGGCCAAAACTGACGTCCTGTGTCGTTTTTAAATAACGTTAAAATTTACATTTATAAATAGTCATTAATGATTGATACGTATTTTATTTTTGGGAACATTTGATTGGACTTCACCAATGTGAAAAATTTTGATGTTTTGCATTGAACGCCGATGATCCGAGGACGTTTGGATTCTGGCCATAACATGAATATATTTGGAATGTCAATAAAAAAGACTTGATATATAAATAAATATGTATTTAACCATACTGTTTTCGTTTTAATTCTTATTCTCTTTCGAAGCCCCGTCACGAAAGTCAATTCATACAAATTTGGACCAAGAGAGAATCAACTCTTCCGATTGTGACGTAATTCTGCCAACTGTGACATAAATATTCAAACTAAAAGAAAAAACTTTGAGGGAATTTTCTTCATTCAACTTTGAATAGAAAATATTATTTACACTGTCTGTAACTGTGTGAAATATCAACAGTTACAGACAGATAAGTGACATCAAAATTTGCAAATATTTTTCTATATTTCCGATTTTTTTTTAAACATTGGACTACAGTAACATACAGGTGTTTCACAGCTAGTAGCAAAAACTTTACAGGTAGATTCCTGCCTTGATAACGAGTCGAAAATGTTCAAGCGACTATGACCTAGCATCAATAGTTATGGATCTATTATCCAATAATTTAAAATATTTTTACGAGGTTTTTATCATTTTATTTGAGATGTATCAAAGTAAATGATTTTTTCATAATCGATACAAGTTACTGTAACAATAATTCAAATCCTCCAAAAAATAAGTCAGAAATATTGAAAAAAAAATACAAACTTTGATATTTCATATCTCCATAACTATTAATATTAAGGTCATGCTTGCTTTAACATTTTCGACTCATTATCAAGGCAGGAATCCACCTGTAAAGTTTTTGCTATTAGCTATGAGTCACCCTGTATATGGAATATTAAAAATTTATTCGCTTTAATAAAAATAAAAAATATCAAATTTCTTCAAGGTTTAATAATTTTATTTGAATTAAATCAACGCGAATTAGTTTATATTACTCCACGTCAATTATTTACATGACAGTGTAATGTTTTACAAAAGATAAGCTAGAAATGATGAAAAAAATGCAAACTTTGATGTGCTTATGTCTGTTTATATCAACATTTCACACAAAATGAATAAATATTTACTATTCAAAATTGAATAAAGAAGAGTCCCCAAAGTTTTTGCTACTAGCTACGGGACACCCTGTATACACAATATGCAGGGTGAAACAGATCCAGTCCATAATATCTTGCAGGTAGATTCCTGCTTAAATTACGAGTCAAAAATGTTAAAGTATCAATGTCCTAGTATCAATAGTTATGGATGTAGGTCACTTCATAGATTTCTTTTTTTTTCATCATTTATAATTTCTGTAAAACGTTAGACTATCATTAAAGTAACTTTTACTGAATGTTAAAAATTCATTGGCTAATAAAATAATCAGAACCTTGCATAAATTTGAACCAGATTTTTTTTTGTTTGTAAAAAAGCGGATGAACTTTTAGTATTCAATAAGTTACTTTAATGATATTTGTTGTGTATTTGTCTTCTTTTTTGTAGATGGTTCCAATAATACTCGGTGTGGAGTTTACAGCTTTTATTGGTAGAACCGACCATCCAATACCAGAAGACTAAGTTCAGAGAACGGGCATTTGCGGTAGCAGGACCAAAGGTGTGGAACTCTCTTCCCTCCGTAATACGGAACAGCGCATCAGATAAAGTATTTAAAAAAAGACTTAAAAGGCACCTTTTTGTAAAATCCTTTCCATTAAATTAAATACTAGTGTAGGACTAAACGATGTTAGTGTAAATCGCCCTTGAGATGATTTTTTTACGAAAATGGCGCTATAGAAATTATCCATTTTTATTATTATTATTATTAACTTTAAACAATGTAAGATAGATGCTATGGCACACGACCCGTACAATGCGGTGTCTCTAATCAGTCTCCTTTCACGCGGTCCCAGCCGGCCTTGCATGCTCTTTCTCGCTCCCTTTCTAGTTCGCTCTCTTTCATGCATTCCACAGACACTACAATGTTCTTAACATTTTATAGAAAATATTTATATATTTTTAAAATATGGAAACATTGAAGTAGCTTATCTTGATGACTATTGAAAGTAATTAACTATAAAATAAACAAGGCGAGAGGCCTGTAGAGGTGAGTGATGGTGTTCTATCCTCTACTCGTACTCTCGAAGGGAAACATCGTGATAAAGTAAGTTAGTTAATTTACAAGTTAAAGTAATTAAGTTAATATACACATCATACCAATATTGGTTTTAACTAGCGGTCTGTACACCACATTGCCTGGATAACAGATATAGTAATGGTATCATCATTTTACAATTTGGAATTAAAAGTATTAAATTAAATGAGTAGCTTGTTGGTCTTGTGGTTAGGACTCTCGCTTCGTAATCCAAAGGTCGCGGGTTCCAACCTCACTCCAGACCAGAAAGTTAGTCCTATTTTCATAGCACAAGCATTTAGCTTAGTTTGAAAACAGTAAGAATATTGATGTGATATGTATTCCGTGTTCGCATTTCTATTTTTAAAAAAAAGACAATATATTATTCAACGGGTCCTAAAGAATAAGTATGCAAAATTTGGGTCAGATGGGTCAAACGGTTTTTGTACAGAGAAAATATCAGGGGAAGAGGGAAAATGTGGTCTATGTTTACCGCCGGGTTCTAAACAATAAATATGCAAAATTTTGGTCAGATATATCAAATGGAAAATATATCAGGCTGTGGGGGTGCGGTAAAGGGGGAGAGGGGAAATGTTACCTGCCGGGTCCTAAAGTATAAGTATGCAAAATTTTGTTCAGATTGGTCAAACGGTGTAGATTTGTACAGAGAACATACAGACATTGAGTTTTATAGGTATAGATTTATATATCTCTAATTTTATATACCTATACAGATTTATATATGAGAATTTGTAAACTTTATGTATAAATACCACATCAATATTTTGTATAAAGCTATGGCCATATGTATTCTGAATGGTTAATAACTCTGGCTTAGTTTTATTACCTTATCTCTGGCTGTGGTAGAAAAGGGATCGGCCTTATCTACACCTGATTACAGATACCTGGATACTTGAAAGATAAGATTGTAAACTTGTTTTAAACCACACGTTAGTCATATTGCAGCTAGCGCTTCAGTGCCTCTATCTTTCTGTAATTTCTGTTAATATTTATGCACATTTTGTTAATTTTTGTGACATTTGGAAATTAAAAAGCATTAGTGTTGGACAACAAGACCATTGGCAATATAAACGACAAAAATAAGTGGTAAATTGTAAGTTCTTGTCCAGCTGTTAAGTGCGCAGTTGATTTATAATGATGAAGAGATAATTTGAATCAACAGAATTATTTTATAGCTATCAAGGTAAGATACGACAATTATTGCTACTTCCGTATTAAAGATCCAATATTTGTCAAATGTGCTTTATATTATTTCTCCCAGAGAATACTACAAAAACACTTCACAGCTGTCAAAGAGAACTAAAAATATTGAACTGTAAATTTCTTCCTGATTATTGTGCTGTTGGCTTTTATTAGTGAATACTTTCAGTTGTTGCACCATTATTTTTCACTACTTCAACCCAGAAGACCTAGAAATTTCAACTACATGAATTAGCTTAGAATGATTCTCACTCTCAACCTTGTTATTAGTGATGCGATAAATAGTGATTGGGACAGTGATTGGTGTTCAATTGTAATAGTGATTGGTCACAGTAATCTAAATATGATAATTTTGTTGTCTGTCCATAACTTGCTGGAATGACAACTTTAGATTATTAGAGTGTGACACACAATCAGCGTTGGGCTCATGTTGCGCGGTCATGCAAGAATCTATATATAGAAGAAGAATAAGCAATTATTATTATTTCCTGTGATTTTTCACGAGTGTGAAGTTAGTTATTCATAATTCGGCAAACAACTGTAGGTATCTAAATCACCCTTATCAATTATCATTACATTGAAGGGTTCCATTCCTTAGGGACCACTCAAGTATTACGTAAGCAGAATTTTAGTAATTTCTAACCCCCCTCTCCCCCTTGTCAGCAGCGGTGGGAGAGATCTTAAACATTTTACTCTTCTTCTTCTTCTTCTCGTGCCCTGTCCGTTTACCGGACGTTGGCTATCATGTTGGCTATGCGGACTTTGTTTACTGCGGCCCGGAACAGCTCCACAGTGGACTGGCCAAACCACTGTCTCAAGTTTTTCAGCCATGAAGTCCTCCTTCTTCCAGGGCCCCGACTTCCAGCAATCTTTCCCTGCATTATGAGATGCAAGATCTCGTATTTCTCTGGATGTCTCATCACATGTCCTAGATATTGAAGTTTTCGGATTTTTATTGCTTTAATAACTTCTTTTACTTTATTCATCCGAGCCATAACATCTTCATTCATAACTCTGTCCATCCAGCTTATTTTGAGAATTCTTCTATAGACCCACATCTCGAAAGCCTCAAGTCACCTTATCAGTTCTTCGGTAAGCGTCCATGCTTCCATTCCATAGAATAATACTGAAAACACGTAGCATCTCACCTTTTTTTCTTTTACAATTTTTTTTATATTTTTTTTTTACAATTACCCAATTTTTACAATTTTACAATTACATTTTACAATTTGAAGTAAATATTGGCTTTCACGCACATGTTCTGAATACCATTAAATTTATGTACAGTAACTCTTTACATAAAGACCATTTCATTACTTTTATGGTTCGCTTACCAATACTACGCCCTCTATATAACAATCACAAAATCTGTGTGTGTCTCATCAACGATAGCTGGACAGAGACACTTCATGTTTTACAATGCGTCACGTTGTCCACCTTCAAAACTAAGTGAGCAACTATTGAACAATGTTGATGCTGTCACTGAGTCGGTGTTCACTGTGACGATTGATTGCACGCTGTACAAAAATTATAAAACTATGTCTTGAATTAATATATAATAAAATATTGAAGGATTCATTTACCTACTGATTCGTTTTCCAACCAAGCTAGTGGAATAGCACAGAGGCATGAAACTAATAATGTATCTGTATCGCTAAAATTATTTTAAAAGCATCAAATCCCTAAAAATATTTACAACTGTAAATTTAGTTAGTTGAATCTTATCTGAATTATAAGCGTAACCAATGAGCGAAATGAGTGTATTGATGCTCGTGTGATTCTCGAAAGTCCACGCCTAATTTAAAGGAAGGTTGAAAATTAATCATAGATTAAGATAAACTGATAGCACATCATTTTTTGTAGCGCAAATCGACTTCATTTGTCATTTGGAATTGACTGTGGGTAAATTTCTAATTTATTTTACTGATAACTTCGAACTGAATCATTACATAAAGAGTGTTTAATATTTTTGAGAAATTGTTTTAAAATGATTAGTATTTGATCTCTGTTGTCACGATTAAATGCAAGTGGCCGTTAAAAGTATTTAATAGCTGAACTTATAAACGCATGTTGTGTTTACAGATATCATTGAGAAAATATAAAATGGCCAATATTAAAAGCGTTCTGGTATTTTTACTGGTGTTGGTGCAGTCACAATGTGGGCAGAGTCAGAATCAGACAGACACTCCGGCAACTAATGCAACAGGTAACATTTTAAATTTATTTTAAATCAATCATCATCACAACACATCACAAATATTGTGGACTTCCGAGAAGACACTGAGGATGATAGCAGGCAAGACGCTGAGGGATCGCGTGAGGAATACCAGAATAAGAGAGGTATGTGAGGCTGAGGACATGTATGAGGGACTGGTATGCTCTTGTCCAGAGAATGGACAGCACCTGACTCCTTTATATCTCACTACATAACCAGCCTCGCAGAAGATGGAAGGATAGCTGGTAATCCACCTCACAGGAGGCGCTACCCTCTGAAGGCCAGACCACATCGGTCTATTAAAAGGAAGGAGAAAAAGAATCATCATAACATATAATACATTTTCACTCACAAAATAAATATCATTTTGAAGAATTTTATTCCTCCTAGAATCTACGACCAAATATATATTTAGATCCATTTTACTGATTCAATTCTAACTCATTTTTATATGGAGATTCGTAGATGGCTGTGTTGCAAAATATTGAAAATATTAGAAGTAAATATTCAAGACGCAATGGGTCATTTTGAATATTTACTTATTTTTTACGTACTATCAAGTGTTCATTGTGGTGAAATCCGAATGAAACAAATAAACTTTTATTAGAAAACAAAGTCACTGGACACAAAGCTTAATAACTGTTCTGTATTCTGCGCTCATTTTGAGTTCACTAGAAAGAAAATTGTAATCAATATTCAAACATTTTCTGTGCTTATTGACCCCACCCCTACATCCATCAGACTCTATTTAATTTTTTTTTTAATTTCAATTTATTTATTTATAACATAATATTTACATTACAAACACATGTTCAATTTGTAAATATTATTAAAAAGTGAGATAATATATAAACAACAAAATATCAAACATATATAAATTCATTCATATCAAAGAATCCCGCTTCGGAAAACCCCCTCAGACACATGGAATATATCAATACCCAAAGTGATTTTGTTCAGCATAGCTCTTCCGACAGGCATAACCATCGAGAGGCTGGTCCTGTATATTGGAATGTGAAACAATCTATGCTGACTCTCTAATCTCCCCTCCGCTCCTAGTCTAAATAGTACATAGTTCTTTTGTCTTATGTTTAGTATTAGTAATACAGTTGATTCTTGATAATCTGAAAATCCAAAAACCTTCCCCTGTTCGGACTCACGGAGAGTTCGGATTATAGTATGTTAAATAAATAAAACTGCTGTAAACAAAATACATTTACTTAGTCATGAACTGATCAATTTTAGTCTGGCGGGTTCTATTTATCGACCAACAAAAAGCTTTGTTTCTTAGTTTACGAAGCAATATCTTTTCGGATAACGAGAGCTCATTTTCATGCGCCCAGTTCAAGCAAATATTAAGTGCTGATATAGCTTGAGCATTTTTAGTAGAACAATTGTCAATAGAAGAGTAATTTTCAGACTCGTGAGTCTTAAGTTGGGCTATAATCTCATTGTCAGTTATGGGTTCTATCAAATTCTCCTCTTCGTTTGACAAGAAGGTGGAAATGGTTTTTTCTGTGTACCCGCGGTTTCTTCAGCATCAAAGCCGTTCTTCTGAACCCTCTGTTCTGTTGCTTTGAATTGTTCAGGCCAAGGAGGCTTCCATGATTTTTTTATCAAGAGCTCTTACGTAACTACAGAAAAATATGGCGCCATCCACCGCCACGGTGACAGAGGGGGAATCATTAGATAGTTTGGATTATAGAGACATTCGGATTAGCCTAAGTATGGATTATCGAGGCTCTACTGTTTTACTGAACAATGATGCTTCAGCATTGAAAACATTATAATTATTATCAATAACAAATAGTGAAAGTAAACAGTGTTTTAATTTAAAATGGCCATGACAATAAAAAAATTTTTCATTAAAAATAAAACCTTTTTCATTTTGAGTAATATTGACAGTAAAAACTAGCATTACAAATTGACAACTCAACTTAGGACTTTCTAAACGTTTCCGAACATTTTAAACTTTGTGGACATTGAGTCATTCACTGTAATTATATATTCTGCAGTGACAATCCCTATAGTGGGAGTATTGTTGCAAGTTTGCAAAGTGACAGTTGTGTTTGTGCTTGCTCTCTTGGATAATTACTTATTTTGGATAAAACAGATATTTATAACCTTTTTTTCCCTTTGTATTTAGTTTATATTTTGTTGTATTGTAGCATATTAACGAATTTCCGTTTCTACATCCTTAATGGAGGACTTAAGACCTCCGGATCCTCCGGATCCCCCTGATCCTCATCCTTCACCATCTACCATAAGAGGAATATCGCGTTTTCCTTTGGAGGACTCGGATTCCTCAGAAGATTCCTCTTTTTCAGCTTTTAAAAAAAGGAAAATTGAAAAAAGATCTTCAAAAATAAGACCTAAGCCCTCTACCATCGTTGCGTCTCCTCCTATCTCCCCTACGCCTTCAATAATCCCAGCTTTAGAGCCTTCTTCTGCTCCTCAGGGTCCTCTTCCTCATCCTCAACTGTTGTACTCTGATTCAGCAGTATCCCCTTTTCTGGTCTATGTTCAGAGAACAGAACGAGGTACAATCCACCCAATCGATTTTGGTAAACATATTTTGCAACAAAAAACAAAAGGCATTCGCCCAGATGGTATTAAGGCAGAAGGTAGATATAAAATCTCTGTTGAATTTGAATCAGGAGCTTTGGCAAACAATTTTGTATCAAGTTTTAGCAACTCACAAAATAATAAATTCAAAGCTTACGTTCCATCCTTTAATGTTACCCGCCTGGGTCTCGTACGTGGCATATCCGTTGATCTTTCAGAGGAAGAAATAATTTCGTATATCTCTACTTCACAAAATATTGGTAAAGTTGTAAAGGCTAGACGCCTAAACTATAAAGATACTTCCTCTGGTACTGTCACATGGAAACCATCACAAACAGTGGTCCTCACTTTTGAAGGCCAAACCCTTCCTTCTCACGTATATCTCTTGTACAATTCTCTGCCGGTAGAACTGTACACTTTTCCAACCATTCAGTGTTATAATTGTCTCCGCTATGGACACTCTAAGGTGACATGTAGATCCTCTCCTCGATGCTTCAAGTGCGGTGAAAATCATCTTACCAATCAATGCCCAAATCCTCCCGATGTCCCCACCTGCGTGAACTGTTAAGGTAATCATACGGCGACTAATTTTTCATGTCCAGAATTAACCAGACAAAAAACATAAAACAATATATGGCCGCCAATAATGCATCATATTTTCAAGCATCCAAAATTTTCTCGATTTCCAAAAAATCATTTGCCAATGTCTCATCTCAACCTCCCGTTACTCAAACTCCCCAGAGTTGCCTCTTTACACCTAATCTTCCTGCTACCTCTTTCCGTAAAACCGTATACCATAACCCTAAATCAAAAGTTCCTAGCTCTCCGGGATATGACAGACAAGGACATAATGATCAACTGTTCTCTTATAGTTCTAACCCATCCAATGTCATTACTTCTAATATTAGCCAACCAACAAAAACTCCTACTCTTCCACCATCTACTCCCCTGTCAAATGCCATTAGCAATGAAAATTCTTCTTTTATTCAGACTTTACTTATGATACTCATTAATTTAATTTCTAATAGCAATTCTTTACCGTCCAACGCTGCTTCTATAATTTCATCCCTTAACTCCCTTCATAATGGCCTCCGATGTTCAAATCTTCAGTGGAACAGCCGTAGTGCTGTTTGTAATAAACATGAAATAGTTTCTCTACTAAAAACTTACAATATAGATATAGCAGCAATATCAGAGACCTGGTTTAAGCAGAACTATCTGTTTAAGATCCCAGGATTCTCCTGTCTCAGGGATGACCGTCCAGATGGCAAGGGCGGAGTAGCCCGACTTATAAAAAATTCATTTTCCTTTTCTCAAATCCCTCTTCCGTCCTTTCCCTCATTCCAAATAGTAGGTGCTAAAGTCAATGATGTGGGATATGTTTCAGTATACTGCCCCCCAAATGGCACATTCGACATTGATGCTTGGAACTCAGTTATCTCTCTTCTTCCTTCTTCTTTTTTTATTCTTGGAGATCTCAATGCTCACTCTCAGTCATGGGGCAGTGCGTTTTTTGATCGATCTGGAACTAATATTATTTCATTCATTGACGATAATAACCTAATTA
>JADDOH010002380.1:0-72222 GCA_016648135.1 Agrypnia vestita
ATATTAGGTCCTTACATATGAAATTGGTGTTTAGTATGGGAGGAACATAAAGCCGATTTTTTTTTATTATAATATATTTATTTAATCAAAGTATGTACCATTGCTATCTATGCACTTTTGCCATCTCACAGGTAGTTCATCGATCCCTTTACTAAAAAAAACCATTCGGACGGGAATCAATAAAATCTTTGAAGGCGGTTTGGACTGCTCCATCGGAGTTGAATTTTTTCCTTTGCAAGAAGTTATCCAAATTTCGAAAAAAATGGTAATCTGTTGGGGCAAGGTCCGGAGAGTACGGTGGATGTCTTAGACATTCCAATTGAAGCTCCTCTAATTTGGTAGCCGTCTGTTGTGCAGTGTGTGGTCTAGCGTTATCATGAAGCAGCAGTGGCCTAGAGCGATTAACCAGCCTCGGTTGTTTAGCAGCTAGATTTTCCATCATGGTTTGCAGTTGCTGACAATAGACATCCGTAATCGTCTGGCCAGATTTAAGAAAGCTGTAGTGAACGAAACCAGCACTAGTCCACCAAACGCTCACAAGTAACTTTTTTGGAGTCAATTTTCGCTTGGGGCATGTTTTGGCTGGTTCGGCAGGGTTCAGCCATTGCGATGAGCGCTTCCGATTATCGTACAGGATCCACTTTTCATCACAGGTAATGATTCGATTTAAAATCCCTTCCTTATTTTGCCGGTTGAGTAATGCAACGCAGCAGTCAACGCGCGTTTGTTGATTTGCTTCACTCAATTCGTGAGGTACCCACCTTTCAAGCTTTTTCACCTTACCAATTTGCTTCAAGTGGATTAAAACAGTTTTATCACTAACAACCGCAGCCTGCAGCTAACTCGGATGTGGTTTGCGATGGATCCGCTTCCACAATAGCCTTCAATTCTTGATTATCAACTTTGGTCTCCGGCCGTCCACGGGGCTTGTTCTGCAGGTCGAAATTTCCAGAACGAAAACGTTGGAACCAAAAACGCACTGTGTTTTCTTTTGCGGCACCGTCGCCATACACATCATTAATCCTTCGAGCCGTTTCTGCAGCACTGGTGCCACGGTGGAACTCGTACTCGTAAATAACGCGATATTTCAAGTTTTTCATTTTGTAAACTGAGCGACGCAAAGAAAAAAACAGTTGAGGAAAAAACAAATGAATAATAATTTTCAAAACACAAATACATGAGTAAATAGCTGTATAAATTTGGATTTGGAATTCCTAACCAAAGAGAAGATATTTGAGATCAAATTTGCCAGTACGGCAAAACGCCAATTTCATATGTAAGGACCTAATATTTGCGAGAGTATTGAGGGCGAGTCTAGTTTGTTGTTTACTATTTTGTGGAGTGTCATAAGGTCTGTGATTTTTCATCTTTTTTCTAATGAGATTATATGGAAATTTTCGAGTCTTTTGTCGTATGTATCGAGCAACTCATTTAGGCCTTGTCTGTGTGTCAGTGATTTAAGGAATTTTTTCTGGATTTTTTCGACTCTGTAGTTGTGAATATTATAGCATTCATTGATATAATTGCATTGAAAGATGGCTAAGTTTTTTATGAGTGCGTCATTCAATTTTATTTCCTGTTAATTTTTTGTTTGTAATTTATTTTTATTTTTTGTAGGGTAAATTTTAGTATTTTTAACATACTTGTATGTAAATATAGTCGCATAATGGTCAGTGATCTCTGTGTGAATGACATCCGAAATAATATTATTAGTGTTTTATATGTTACAATGTATAGGATCGATACAAGATAGTTGTTGGTTTTTCATAATTCTGGTGTAACCATTTATACAGGACATAAAGTTAAATTCCGCAAACTTATTTAAATAAATATCTTTATTGTTACATGAGTAGTCATTGGCCATGTTATGTCTATGCTAAGTTTATGTCTATGTAAGGCTTATTAAGATTGTTCTCAGCTCTTCCTTGCATGTTGTTATCTTTGATTATTATTTACACTTTAAAACTCCCCCAAACTGACAGGTTAGCAGAGCTGGATGTTATCAAATCATGGACACAGAACACGTTATCTCGATCAAACATCTAACGTCGTTACAAAATGTCTTTTGAAATATCGTCTAACCTGTACCATACTGTGATAAAATATTCGTATGCAGCCATGCTGTGAACTCGCGTTTCCGGAAGCAATTTAAAATCAAAAGTTTTTATTAAATTAAATTAAGAAATAATTAAAATTAAAGTAATTTTTAAATTTGCGTTATAGTAAAAAAAATTTTTTTTGGAGCATTTAAATAAAAAATAAAATACCTTTACTAGATTAAATGGCTTTAGAATAGTAAATATTAAATACCCTATAGGTACATTTACTATCTTGTAGTCCGGTGGGCATGAGACTGGCTTCTCACATCGAGGATTCCGGGTTCGATTTACAGTGAGGTAACAATGAATCTATGTGATTTACTCTTGGTGTTTTTGTAATGTGTTTGAATTCATAATTGGGCCTATTATATATTTGTACATTCTAGTGTAGTTGTAGAGTGAATGTGAATGGCTTCTTCTAAAACGGTTTTGATATTGCGCGGGCAGACTATGCGTACACCAGCTGCATGATGATTAAAATGTAATTGATGATTTGAAGAAGTAGACGATGACGATAATTTTGCTACATCACTACGCATGAAATTTGTGGGCATGTTGCGCTTTTTATGTGCGGAATTATGTAAATAAAATAAAAAAAATAAAAAATGGAAGTTGGAACCCATCAAAAATGACAAACTTTTTGTGTTTGGTTATTTTTATGTCCTAGGACTACACAAATCAAAACACATAATTTCTATTAAACATATATAATAAAGCAAAAAAAAATCTTTTAATTAAGTTTGTAACGTGATTTTAAGTAAGTGACGTAAGTTTCTATAAATTCAAGATCATGTCATGGGTAATTTTGGACTATAGAAAAGTGAAATGGGTATAGACAAAAGAAATACACCTTTATCAAATGGTAATTTTATTTTTTCAATTATTAAATTTTTAAAATTGTTTTTTTTTCTTCCATAAAGGAGATCGCTGGGACATAACCGCTTGATATTGTCACGGGATCGTGGCTGTGTTGGTCAAATCAAAACTTAAAATTAATTAAAGTTTTCTTAATTACACAAAGTCACTGGATTATATTATATGGGAGCACTGTTCTTAAATTCACTCTAAACGTTTCTAACGTTTTCACCAATTCACTAATTTCGTTCTAGAATCTTCACTACACTTTTTATTACTGCTGAATAACTTCAAAGTCTCTCATAGAGTGCTGCCCCTTATATACGACGATGACTTAAATCGCTCAGGTTCGCACTAGAAAAAATCTCGCCTGTCGGTAGGTACTTTCTTGATTTACTATCGCTGGAACACTCGCGCGCACTGGCCACACTGTCAGTTGAGGACTACAATGCAAAAACTGTTTCGCCCGGCGCGGCGCACTCGCTTTTATATACCCATGTTGTATCGCTTTTCTTGATGTTTCCAGAATCCGATGCATCATCCTAGAACCTTCCAGTGTCTTCCAATTTAGCGTAAAAAGTGAAGAGCGATTGATTACGTATAATTCTTTCTGATTCTACCATGTCGTGACAATATGTTCAGTAAATCCGTGTTACCGAATAGCTAGGAAAGGATGGGCTAGCGAAACAGACACAAAGAAGATCGAAGCAACATTAATTTAGAAGAAACTCGTAAATATGAGAGACAGCGAAAGATGGAATCGAACAATACAATGGCCGCCTTCCCGTACAAGTTTGCAGCTTCCCATCCGGTCATCGGAATGTTCCCGAAGTTTCCGCGGGAGAGGGCGGGAAATGCATCAGTAAATCGCGTCAAATCCTCATACATAAATAATAAAAGTTTCCGGGGGGCGCCGGAATACGCAATTCCAATCCGAATATCGGAGCTTAGGCGTGAATTAAATATCGATAGGCGGATGACGGCTGAATTGATTCTTTCTATGAATAATGGGTGCAAATTTAAATTGTCTAGCAAAACACATGTAATGCTTTTGGGGTATAAATTATTGAATTTGGATTTGAAGATATTCGTAAATCTTTTATATTAATGTATATTATAGATGTCTCACAGGGACGAAACTGTATTTTTTCAAGGGAGAGTAGGTATAGAAGTCTTTTTTTTTTGGGTGGCCATAGAACTTACGACCTATCGTACGGTTGGCTTAGGTGATAACTTTACACATATGAAACGTTCGCCATTTCCACCCATGATAGAATACCATGTCTATTAATTTTTGGAAGTTGTATATATATTAAAAATTTTGCGCCACATTTCACGTGTGAGTTCTAACGACCCCCAAGCGGCTAGCACCAAAGTTTTTTTCCCCCTTGAATAACCACAGATGTCGCTAAATGAGACATCTATATTGATTTTGGAGTTTTTTAGCATATACTTTATCTTGTCTAATAGAATTCATCCGAATTTCTATCATTACACTAGTATACGCCATAAATATTATTTTTTCAATTTATTAAACTGATATTTTTACCAGTATTTTTCATTCAGAATATTTTTTCCTTTACATTAATTAAAATAAAAATTAATATAAAAATATTCCTTTATATTAACTTCACCACCGGTCTTAATTTCTCGTGGAAAAAAACACACTTCTCGTCATCCAATCGAGTTGAAATTGGGCACATCGACTTGACGTTGATGACGGAGTATTCTTAAATACTTTTGATGTCACACATACACACACGCTTCCCCCCAAAAAATGCAAATTTATCACAGATGTTCGGGCAAGTACCTACCTAATTTCGGGTACTATTCAAAAATTATTTAAATCATGGACACTTTAAAATTTGTCTCGTTATTTAAAATTGCTAAAAAATTAAAGCTGATTGTTATTTTGTAAAATGATTTTGTTTGTTGTGAATTATCATATTACAATACCAGTGATAATTAATACAATCATAAAAATACTCAGGAAACGATTTTCATATTTTTTAAAGAATATTTTATTGTGACGTTGCAATTTTTAAAACATATGCGGGTAGCCAAGGCATTAAAAACAAAGGAGATGACTCAGGCCCGAATTCATATTCAATACTTAGATGATGTAACGATTTACGTACGCTTTAAAAGCGTAATTTTTCGTACAAAATAACGCTTTTAGGGCGTACCTTCATCTTTAAATCATCTAAGTAATGAGTCTGAATTCTGGCGTCAATTAGAGTAGTTTGTTGGCCTAGTGGATATGATTCTCACCTAGAGAAATAGTGGTCGATGGTTCGAGCTCCGTTCCAGGAGACCAGCAAGTTAGTCCTATTTACGTAGAACGGTAGTAAGAATATTGATGCACCACGTAATCCGTGTTCGCATCTCTGTTTAAATAAATAAAAAAAAAACTTTCTATCGAAAATACTAAATTTGATGACCACCGGGAAACCTCTTACATGTAAATTTTTTAATCATTATCAACCATTATCTGTCAACTGTCCCTCCTTATTCGCATTGTATTTTATCAGTTCAGTGGGTTTCTTGCAGGCACGTGCAGTGAGTATATTGAATCATAAAATTTACGTAAACATATTGTAATGAGATGCTAAAAGAATTTACGCGCTATGTCACTTGTCACAAAACTATCGAAGGATCGAGAATGGCCTGTAACCAGGTTGATCAAAATCATTCGAGAAACGTCTAAAAATATTCAGAAATGCCTAGAAGCGACGAGAACGTTCCCCTAAACACTAGAAAAGTTGAGTAGGAGCATTTAACAGGCGAAAACAGTGCGAAGTCAGCTGCAAGCCGCGAGACCAGGGTGGCTAGGTGCGATAATGGAAGGGAATAATCGAAGTACTTACCTAATTGGCGAAAGAAATAAGTGATTAATACGTGAGAATCGGATGAAATTTTCTAAAAATGTTAAATAAAGTGTTCCAACGATAATAAAATGTTTATTTACGAGTGATATATTGCGAAATAGTGTTATTTAAAGAAAAGCGTAAAGTTTAATAGTGTTTAGTGACTTTGTAAATCGCTAATTAATTGACCGTAACTTCTTATCCAATAACTGATCTCATCCCGTTTTTTAAAATAGTATGATAGCTGATCTCACTGTCATTATGTTTTTTTAATAAAATACTATGAATTAGATTTTTTAAAAATATTTAGATTCTTTTTTAAAATTTCAGGTTAATGAAAAGAAAAACTAATTAGTGCATCCATAAATATATCGCATATGTCATTAGTATTAGCCATTAATCAAAATATATACAATTTTCTATGTAAAAATATCCGTCACTAACGCTACAAATGGCTCAAATAATAATAAGAAGCAAAAAAACATAATTCTCTATTTAATATTGTCCATCACTAACGTTTTCAAGACACTACCCTATTCTGTTCTCACAGCCTTAACTGGCGGCCGAGAAATATAATAAAAGTACGCCATTTTTTACGGGTTTTATAGCTAGTATAATAGTTAAAGTAATATTATTAAATATATATTTTATTTCGATTTTTTTCAAAATATATATTTACGTAAATGTAATCCGTGCATCACCATAATTGTGATAGATAATAGTGCTGAGATCGATAAAAGTGCGCCCGCAAATTTTTTTTGAATCAAAAAGATTCTGGAGGATCTGAGAATCGATCCCGGTACCTCTCACATGCTAATCCAATGATCTACCTTCTTAGTTACACCCCTAATTGAAAAGATGTCAGAATTTCATACCTACGAAATACATTAGGTTTTTTTTAAACCACAATTTATTATTTTATTAAAAAATAAAAAAGGTTTTTTATTAAAATCACATTTATGTTAAAATTTAATGTTTATATATTTTTGATATTCTTAATTATTTAAACATTAAGAGAGGAGAGAAAAAAATTCCCACCCGACCGGGAGAATCCGTTCGTGTTCTGTGTGTGTGGTCTCGTATGCGAAAGTGTGAATGAAATGTACGCACCAAGGCTAATAAGACAGAGCGGATAAATACAGGATGAAAATAATATTCAGTGAATTTGCAGTTTATTTGAATAATCTTTACAGCCAACAGAAATATTATTTGTAGAGGCTACAACGATCGTCGACAGAATGTGGTCGTTCCGGCGCGTGGTAGGCAGCGCGGCGCTTTAACTGTATCTTCAACCTGATTGGCCGAAATGGTTGCTGCGCGGGGTTAGGAGCCGGGGTAGCTTCCGGCCACCACATATTATTAATATTAAAATTTTAATACTCACTTTTATTTAAATATGGATCCCAACTGCACCCAGGATACTGGGCTCCTCCTTCCTGATACCTTACCCATGAGCATGTCTTTACTTTCATTCCTTTAATGGCTTTAATGGGGAAACGTGGCTAAAATAAAATTTTTTGGAGGCATGGTTGAACGTCTGGTTATTATACTTGTATTTATACATATGTCTTATTTAGGCATTATGAGAATTCTTATCCAATATCACACGAAAACGTCACTACTTCGCCATCCCTAATCGCAGGATTGAAGTTATTCGTATTCTCCATCGCAGGATCGAAATTCTACGCTTTCTCGATCGTCAGAATTGAAATCCTTCGCTTTTCTACAGGGCTGAAGTTCTTCGCATTCTCGGTGGTTCAGTTGCAATTCTTCGCCATTCTCGAACGAAGAGTCGAGTTCTTCTCTCATTTTCGGTGATCAGGATTGAAGTAGATACTTCGCATTCTCTATCGCTTAGACTTGCCGTTATTTGTTATTCTTAAACGCAGGATTGAAGATTCGTCTCCAAAATGAAATAAAGAAAACTGAAGCGATCGGTATACACGTACTTGGATTATCCTTCGGGGAGATATTAAATGCTTAAAGAGATGGATCATCGGAACGCCATTTGGAATGATTTCGATTAAGGCCGGTGCGGTATCCGAGCGTCGCGTGGAGGCATGTAATAAGGAGCGCTGATTACAGCGCGCAAATCGAGAGAATACTTTTCGGGACACTGGGTGAGCCGGCCCCGATAATTAAGGGTACGTTCACACGGAAAAGCTGGCGGGGGCGAGAACACAACGAAAAAATTGAGAAAGAAGGCGGGGGGCGGGGTGGGGGTGGGTTAAGTTAAGGGTACGCCGCGCCGTGGGGTGTTTTCCTCGGGGGGTTCCCCGAGTCGCGAGAAAAACTACGAGCCGTACATACGTAATATCATGCAAGGTTGCCCGGGCCGTTGCCATGGCGACGGCGGAGCGCGCGGAGATGACGTGTGGGAGGGGTGGGGGTGTTTAATATGATTTCGCCCTCCCCCGGCGCGGGGGGAGGGGGCCGCCGGCTGCAGCCCCGCCGCGGGGAGTTTAACATTAATGCCAACTAATTAAAATTAATTATCGCAACTAAATATTGGCGGAAAATTTTTTGTTGGGAATTTCGGGTACATTACCAGGCGCGTGATTTACGAGGCATTTTCATTAGAAAAGTATAACTGATTAAATGCAAAGATGTAAAATTCCTTAATGGAAAAATTTAATAAATAAATTTACTAACTTTAGAATTTTGCTGTGATTTAAGAAATAATTAATTACTGCCTACCTTAGAACAGGTATTTATAAATATCTAGCGAGGCAGGTAGGGGCCGATAGACTTGCTAAGATAAAATCTTCGATAGATGTTTAGAATATTTTTTTAGAGGTATAGAACTAAAAGGAAATAAAAAACATGAAAATCGTGGTAGTGGCCGTGGTATTGGCTTTATTAGTAATTTTTTATTGGAGACACTAACAGAATATTGAGTAAATGACGCACAAATAATAACACATTATAAATCGAAACTCTGCCCATTATCCCAATCACAAGTGTCTTCGGCACGCTCTAGCAACATGAATATGTATGAATATTATACATTTAGTGTGTGAACATAGTATGATCATATAAGAATATGTAAATAAATAATTGATTTAATGGTTTTATGGATCTAGATTTATGGGTCTAGAAAATGGATGTTGTGTATGAGTGACTTTTTGAACGATGGTAAGTATCTGCAGGAATATAGGAATCGATGTTAGGGTAAGCACAATACATGTTGTAAGTACGATATGATTAGCGTAAGTATATTTATTGTGAAATGGCAAACTAAACTGAACAAAAATTAGTTGTCAGCTGTCAAATTGGCTGTCGCTGGAAAAAGTGTTGCTAATTCGAAAAAAAACCTCTAAGAAATACTCTATATTTACACTACTGGCATAAAATTACCTTTCCAATAAAGACAATAATTACCACAATTTTTATATTTTTCTCATAATTTAATAAATGTAATGAAAAAATAACTTTTTAAGCTATAAAAATGTAATGTAACTAATATACACCGATTTATCCGCATTAAAATAAACTGATAAGCATAGGCAATGAATACGCGTCTAAGGAATGTAATATTGTATTGAATGTAATTTAGTTCTTGGATTGTGTAAACTATACATATGCGTAAAGTAATATATTTTTACTTACGATACACGGATAATTTGAAAAAGTTATCGCAATTATTATAATCGCGCTATATTTGGATTTATAAAGCCCCGTTTCTGTTATGTGGGAACTGACTGGTCCAACTGGTGGAGTTTTGATGTTATTGGAATTTAACTCATCTACAAAAGAAATATTTAAAATATTTATACTTAAACCGCAGATTATTCATATCAAAGCCTAAATGAATAAAAAAAATATCGGATTAATACGACGAGATATCATATAATTACTTTAAGTTATCAAATTAAGGGTTGACTTAAAAATGTGTAGTAAAAATATAAAATACTAAATATTATAACTCCGGCTCTGACAGGCTTCGAGCAATGACAGAACGCAGTCCTAGATGAAGCAGAAGAAGAAGAAGAAGAAGAAGATTATAACCGCATGTACCTATATCGGTGGATATAACGTATTTTAAGATGAAAACTTATATATATATATAATGAAAATTTTATTTTTAATTTAGTGGTGTGAACAAAGTTAACTAGTTTAATTATATTCATAATGAATAACCACAAAGTAATAGCAAAATACAACAGTAGAAAACTTATATTCTTGAACTCGAAAGAAGGAGACAGTGAAATGTTAAAAACCACCATGATTGCACAAATAATTTCCAAAGTGAATGAAAAATTAAATGGTAAATATAATTATTATTTTTCTATCTAAAAAGTAATTGATTTCTTTTCATGAAAGTGAAGAAGAAATGTCACTTGGATAATATTTTTTAATTTGATTTATTAAAGAAACCCTTTGGCTAATCTTCTATATATATATATATAAGATATGATTTCCATTTGCTTGTCCGTCTAAGAATAAAGGCTGTTTGTGCCTCGTAGCAACATAAAACAATTATTTCGCTATAGAATTTTCGTTGACTATTTAAATAAGTTAACGCCATGAAAGCACTGGTATATTATAAACATCGTACAAATTCAAAACTACAAACGTGTTTAATAAATTATTAACGGCCTATTGAAACCATTGAAATATTTGAGATGATACGGAGTCATCCCCATAAAAAAACAATGATTTACTTTTCTTACATGTATTAAATAAGTCAGAGAACGGGCATACCCATGGGGTAGGTGGTTTTTTAGCTAGAGACGCGCGCGGGGGTGGGTGTGTCGGGGGGGCAGCTAATATTCCTCCCCCTCCCCCTCCCCCTTCCCGGGAGAAGAGGGCGCCATCGGCTAAGGGAAAATTGCTACCGTGGAAATTCGTAATTTTCGCGAAAATGATTCTTATTTTGCGGAATGCTTATTGAAATTGTTATATGGTTTCGCCGTTCGCGCGGGATCATCTCCATCCGTAATATGGAAGATGCCCGCTAACTGTCTGGCGACACACGGGCCGCGGTCGTAATGATACCGAGTCGCAGGGAAAATTATTTAAATAAGGGTGTATTGGCGTTTTGTAAAGACGGGCGGCAGATGGAAGGAAACTTCAACAATTGACTGAATACTTATTTATTACGACGAAAAGAAACAATTTAATTGAGTAATACGTAAAAAAGTAATTTTTACTAAAGTAAAAAAGAAATAAATAATAAAACAAGCAACGAATCCAACCACAGTAAGCTATAGGTATCTATGATAATTAACAAAGGATTTAGAAATAGTGAATAGCGTAAGATCGATGGCTTCTAAATGTACTGCTGAAGAAGGATGTTATGTATCTCACGACTCACTAATGCTTCAATCCTGCAACAGATCCATTCACATCAAGCTTCATTCACAGTAATGAAAAAAAAATTTAGCAACAGTGACGAGCGTAAGATTGACGGCTTCTAAATGTACCACTAAAGAAGGATGTTAAATATCCCACGACTCATCAATGCCTCAATTCTGCAACAAATCTTAATACAGCAAGCTCTACTGTAATCAACAATAGCGAAAACCATAAGATAGACGGCTTCAAAATGTTCTGCTAGAAGAGGATATTACCTATCCCATTTATAGAGCTGCGCATGGATGCCTCAATCTTGCAACTAATCTAACAAACAAATATAATATTTAGTAATAGAGACAAGCATAAGAAAGATGCCTTCAAATTCTGCTATTGGAGATGGATGTCTCATAAACGGCCTCAATCCTTCAAAAAATCCAAAAACATAGTAAGCGCTTTATTTTTACAATTTTAAGCCACACTGTGCATTAAAATGACACAACAATAGGTACAGATTAAGGCCGAAAGGGACATGGACGAGGGTCACAAAAGTGGACGAATCCTTGCATCTGGCTAGAGGGATCCTAGGGGCCTGGAAGAATCAGCTGTGAGAGTAACTCAGTATTGTGGAGTGTGGAGATATCTCATTTAATTGAGGCCAATGTTATAAATAACATCAATAATATAAATAATAAATTAGAATTTATCGCAATTATAAAAACATTGGCGGGCAGCACAATTACGATATGTAAAAGAAAATCGTTACTTCGTTATGATAGGTTATGTATACAAAAATAAATGTAAACAGGTAGATAATCAATGTCCAAATAATTAATATATAATTTATATTCATTAAATATTTTCCGAAAGCGAATGTAAAAAGGAAAAATGATATCCAACAATAAATAAAAAGCAGGGTTAAATCAGGAAGCATTTGTTATTTTGCTTTATGAAAATTATTGTCTTTGGGGTCATTGTCACAGAATCTAAACTGGTCAATCTGGCACAGAAAAGAAATAAATTTGGAGCTTCGAGAAAACTGTGACACTCTGCAAGTAGAAATAGAAGATCATGTAACACGCATGAAGCCTTTTTACTCAAGCCGATAGGATTAAGATAAATCTGCGAGAGGTGGGCATTACCCAGTAGGCTGGACCACGACGGAGGTGTCAAGGGATGAATGGCGTTCGACTAAAGAATGCTATGAGTTCGTAAAGAAGAAGACTTTACGAACTCATGGCTAAATACTTCATTACACCTACGTGGTTCAATAAATGGAGTTTGACGATAAATTATAAGACATATCCCAAAATAAAAAAGTTTATAAAAATATGTGTGAAGTGTATACTTAATAGATTAATATAATAAAAGCAGTGAAATTTTAAAATTAAATACGTGAATATAATATATGAAATGCCCTCTTCAGATAAATATTATTTATTAATTCAATAAATCCATTTATGTATTAAAATATTTGTATATACAAATGAAAAAAAATACTTCAGTAGGATATTTAAGAAAACGTCTATGATTGAAACTTGACTGAAAAAATGGGTAAGGCAGTGGCGAATGCTTTAAAGAATTTAACCTTTAAAAATATGCTACTCATCGCGAGTATGAAAAATGAAATTCCTTTAGCCGCGAAAGCCTTAAAAAGAAAGTAATGTCCGCCTAGTTACGTCACACGCGGGTTCAACGACCCGGCCCGGAAGGAAATGAATTGCAAGCGCAAAAATCGAAATATTTCCACCTCTGCGAAACAATAAAATTCCTCGTCCACGCGTCACCGTAGGTAGACACTTCGCCACCCTTATAAAGTCCAAACGCTTCGTATATGAAGGAAATTTCTTTATACACATATATAAACATACACTAGCGCCATAAGAGGGTTAATACCTATCAAGGCGAACTTATTACATTTTATATTTTTCATTCCCTACCCTACCGACCGAGGCGTTTACGTATGTGGAAATGCGTCCACGCCATCCGCGCGAAATACCCACCCCAATCGCACCTCGCATTTTAATTTCATCCCTTTTTACACCGGAATGAAAGAAAAGAGACGCGAATATTATTTTGTACGTTTTGAAATGGTATTTTGCGCGGCGGTCGGCGAACCCGCGCGCGAGTTTGTCCCGAGTTCGTATGTGTCCTGTAATCTTGGACAAGGGGTAGGAAGGTGTCGAGAGCGGGGGAGGCGGGCGGCGGGCGGCGGGCGGCGGGGGGAGGAAGGGGTGAAATGAAAATACAGAGAGGCTAACACCTCCCCCCTCC
Source organism: Agrypnia vestita (assembly GCA_016648135.1). Classification (NCBI taxonomy): domain Eukaryota; kingdom Metazoa; phylum Arthropoda; class Insecta; order Trichoptera; family Phryganeidae; genus Agrypnia; species Agrypnia vestita. Next base: position 13,391 of record JADDOH010002380.1, read on the forward strand.
GAGGAGTTAAAAAGGTTTGGGGCGGGTGGGTCCATGCAGCTCCCGAGTATATTATAATCTAAAGATGGCGGAGGCGACTTTATTGCCACTTGTGTGTGTGTGTGTGTGGAGATACACACGAGAGAAAATGTTTCTTATTAACTGGGGATGTACTGCAGGTGTGTTATACCGTCCTCCTAACAGCTTTCTTTTCTCTTTAGTACCCGAATAATTTACTCGAAATCTGGCATTTCTTATTATTATTTTAGAAAGGTTTATTACAATATAGCAAATTGAAGGAAACGTGACAATAATTGATTAATTCTCCATAATAATATATTTTTATTATTTAATACCACAAAGAGATTTATTACATTTTTTTCTAATCTGTTAAAAATATAAGGATACGTAAATTTTATCGTACACCCTTCACTAGAATGATTTTAACTTAACAGCACCCCAAACACCTTTTTAATAACCCAGTGCCAGTAAAACATATTTAATGGACAACTCATTTTAGGCACCATCATTATTGTTAGATATTTCTAATTCTATTTGAAGGCACTATTCAGCTTCGTAGCATATACTAACATTCCACATAGCAAAGATTCATTAAAATGTTGGTATTATGGCTTTCCACGCAGGGGTAGGCAGAGAGAATTGAATGCAATAGTAATCTGTCCTGAAATGCTATTTCCTAGTTCAATTTCGTACTTGAGGGGTACGAAACAAAGAATGACGAAGAATTTTTGAATGCAGTCACAGAGGATTACTAATTTAGAATGTACTGCATTCGAGATTGTATAGGGAATATAGCTCTAAGCCTTCCAAAATCATCACCATTTAAAGCAAAGGCAGAAATATCATAATAGTATGAAAAACAAAGTCAGCATTATCTACTTCAACCAATTAACCCCCAATGACGTGTCACGTGACTAAATGGTGGCTTCATACTAAAGTAAGCGTTAATGTCGATTTTAGATTGCAAAATCATAGCAAAGACGGCAATACACAATTATGTAAATAAAAAAAGCAGCAATGTCCACTATTTCGTAGCAAACACGGCAATATCCGTAATTAAAAGTTAAATACTTATTTACACCCTTATATAAAAGGTTATTTCTAATAAGATGTACGTTTCATAGTTTCCAGGGAAATTTCTTTGAGCAGTGAAAGGATTTTTATATTTATTAAAGAAACATCTCAGTGAGATATTGCTGCCTTCGCTATGAAAATAGGACTAACATGCTGGTCTTGAGTGAGGTTCGAACCCGCGACCTTTGGATCACGAGACGGGAGTCCTAACCACAGGACACACAAGCTACTCTACGGTTGATTTTATACCCCTAAATGGTTGATTGTAGAAGCCTCTTACTGAACCGTCCCCTATCTTTACTTTATACTACCCTCTCCTCACATGTCCAAACCATCTCAGCTTTTATAATTATATATTTTATCTTTTATAATCGACTACGCTACACGCAGATCTACAAGAGATTCTAATTTATTTATTTTGTCAGCTTCGTGGTAAACTTTAAGCACGTACGCTCGAGTGACCGCATTTCCACCGCATTCAATCTACTTTCGTTCTTCTTAAGAATTTGCTACAGTCACAATAACTTATTTAATGGTCTAGTTATCTCTGCACTGTCGCTTTTTCTCATTCTCATAACTGTCGCTGAAAATTCTCAAAGTCCAAAAATCCAGATCCAGATATTATAAGACGGGACTGTAAGATTAAGAATGTTCTTAGGTTTTCACGGCCACTCAGAATCTTCAAGTTTGTGTTTACTGGGGTCTTACGCCGTGTTGTTACGACCTTTCGGGCTGGCGTTTCGGATCCCATTGCAGGGTCCATCATCAGGGCTGATGCCCAGTAAAAACAAACTTGAAGGGACTGTAAGATAGCGGCGTACAGAGAGTATTTGTAAATATGATGAAATTTATTGGAATTTCTACGGAAGAAATCTATGTGAAATATATATTAATATGACGTAATATTCCTATCACAATTAAAACCATGGTACTAAAAATTTAATTTATCCAAAATAGTGGACTTTTGGGTGAATCCCTTAAAGCAGTCATGCCCAAAAATGTATAAAACATGTTTTCATGTTGTCAATTTTTTGATCTATGATAAACCATTATCATCTTTGTAATTATAATAATGCAATTACGATAAATTCTTGGTAATGCATTCACGCGTCGCGGCACCCGCCGTTTGTTCCAGGGAAGTCCTGATTATGTTTGTTAAAATGCGGGGCAAGCGAGTATAGTAATATTCTCTTAGATAAATATATGATTTTCCAATATATATGTTTACGTAATCATGCTTCTATGTACTGACTGCTCGCGCCGGCTAGTACAAGACTGTACTGATTGAAAGAATGAAATGTGTCTAAAGTCTTTGCATTAGTTCGTAGCTAGTGGAGTAATTTTTTATGAAAATTCAAAATTGAATAAACATATTGTGTTTATTTCGAAAAACAAGAATATATATATTTGAAACAAAAAACACCGTAAGTCAAAATACATAAAAAGAATATACTGTGCACTCTGCCAAACAAAAATACATATGGCATAATTGGATTAGGAAGTGCAGCTTATATGCATGTAAAATAATTTTCTGTAATACTAAAAATGCTAATTCGAACGAGCTTCAAAGAAATATTCAAAGAATGCGATGTTCCGACAATCTGGCAAATATACGCAAAAATGTACTTATCCACTAATATAAAAATTCTAATAATTATCAAAATATACTGCAGCCTAAATCCACGAGACACAGTAAAAATAAAATTACTTCATATCGACTTCAGAACTTTATTAAATATGACTCAACTAAATTACCAATAGAAATAAAAGGTGCAGCAAATAGGATAATATTTAATTATTAAGAAACAATAAAATTGATAAAAGTATTAGGTAACGAAAAAGTATAAAATGAACTGATCGCGGATATCCCAATTATAATAATTTCACTGTCTGTCCGTCTGTCATTACTTCATGTAACGTCCGTAACTTCTTTATAGTATTTTTTTTATGTAAATGAACAAACACTTATTCTTTAGGAATCGACATGTAAAAGTAACGCCATTTGTGACGGGTTACAGGTAGTTACATAATAAAAAATTAAAAAGTAACAATCTAAACAATATTGTTGCATGTATTATCCTGTGTGAGGAGGCACGTTTATCATTAATAAATATTTAAAAATTTAACGTAAAAAATGACATAGTATTATACAATACAACACTCTTATAAAATCTGGCCTACCTAAATAAAAAAATAATAATCTTATTATGAAGAATAATGGTATACTACAATGATGAATTATGAACCAATGCTTATAAACATTTCTAACAAGTTTGAGCTTTTCTACGAGATGCTGTCGATAACGACTCAGTGAGATTGCCGTAACGGGGTTTTCCTAACGGATATAGCGATAATCGTTAGGGCGGGAGTATCCGGCGGTAGGGCAGAGTCTGGAGTCGTAGCGGAGGACGGCTGATTGAATAAAGGGTCATCACTATTTACACCGGTAGCCTGGTGGCGGGGTGCGCGCTTTCAATCGGGGGTCAAGGTTCGAAACCCGCGGAGAACGATGTTTTGTGGTATATTGTTAAATTGATTCTCAATTTTTTTAATTTACAATGATTTCATGCCTTATGTGATAAAATATTTTTGTATGGCACCTATTAAGTATCGTTTGATAAAAATTAAGATTGAATCTACTTGTAACTCGTCAAAATGACGAACTTTAAATTTAAGATTCACATTGATTAATATTTTTATGTCCTAGTGGAAGACAAAAGATGATGGGCCGACGATGTAGAATGACTACAAGAAGCCAATGATAGAGAAGGATGGAAGGGTATGGAAGAGGTCTTTATCTAGCAGCGGAGAGACGAAGGCTGAAGAAGAAGTGGTATACAAATCAAAATACATAATTCTCTTCTATACAGATATCGCAGAGACCACTAGAGCTACCCGCAGGGCCTAGCAGATTGCTTAACTGCTAGTATTTTATAATTGTTGGTGAAAAAACTACCCTCCACTTATAGATGATATCGACGTATACAGTATACACGAGTATATTCGCTACAAACATGTTTTCAAATATTTTCGTAATACAAGTACATGTAAAAAATATTTTAATAATTTCATTTTTAAAAAGCATCTACGATTATATGCGAAAAATTGACAAAAACAAATGTATTGTATCTTTAGGGCCCCTATACAGACGAGTACTGCGACGCTGTTTCAGCGAATTACTGGTAGTTCTAATACCCACATGATTATTATATACTAGCTGTAACCCGTCAAAAGAGACCGTACTTTTACATGTCGGTTCCTAAGGAATAAGTATTTATTTATTATATTTAAAAAAAAATCGATTTTTTTTTCGTACATAATTAACGTTATAAATAAAGTAAACATCAAAATAAAATCAAAAATAAGATTTTTTTAAATGGTAACCTACCAGGAATTGAACCCGAGCTCCCCGCGGAGTAGATACTCTTACCATTACACCACAGCAAGAGACGCCGTAGGTTGCGAAGATATCGTTTATTAATCAACTGTTCGCGTTTTTGCTAAGTTTTATATATGTAGTCTATTTTTCAAACATCCCACACGTATGGTGGTGGCGTCTTCCGTTAAGTCTCGGCGTTCGAGTTTGATCGCCCGGGGTTCAAGCCCCATCTGCGGCCGTTTTTAATTTGTTTTTTTTAACCGTGAATTCGAAAGAAATTACGGACGTTACACGAAGTTAAGAGTACGGATGGACGGACGGATAGACAGACAACGAAATTATTATAATTGGGATACAACGTGACAAAAGACGCAACGCCGCATCTCACCCTAGCCGTCTCTTCTTCGTACACGCGTGACACACGTAGGTACTCACGTCATGCATATCGTCTGTAGCCGCTTTAGGAATAAGATATCTTTTAAATTTTGAAGTGTTCCCCGCCTATTGCCGCCGGCGCCCCTCCGAGCCCCCCCTGGGCTGGCCGCAGCCGGCGCGGTGCGTTTAGCGGCCCGATATTAAATGCATACAAATAATGTACTTCTTTCAATTATATCTTTTAACATGCAATTTATGCTAAAGTTGTGAAAAATCTGGGCATTAGTTACTTTAGTGACGGACATCTTGATGATGATGACCTATTTTGTTATTAATTTTATTATATATATATACTATGTATGTATACATATATAGATATAATATATATGATAATATATATATTATATATATTATATATCTATATATAGTAATAATATATATATAAATATAATATATATATATCTAACTATCTATCGCGGATAAAAGATGACGAACTACTTTCTGGGAGGACCCGCGTCAAACAGTGCTGAAAAGGACTTTTAAACTCCCGACGTTTCGAACAGGTAACACTGCTCATTCTCAAGGGCCTCTTATTTTGATTCCTGCCCAATACTGGACGAGTAAACCCGACTGTTCGGGGCAAGAGCCAGAACAAAAGTGAATTAAAATACTTATTGGTGCTAAACATTATTGATTTTTATTTATTTGTTTAATAGCCGACTTTGGGAACGGGTAATTACTTTACTAATTGGTTTTTCTATTATTGTTGAATTTTGTGGGTTAATTTTAAATGTTGTTTTTTTTTTCCTGAATTGCAGTATTACATGTAATCGATCATCTTCGTCAGAACGGACGCATACGGACTATCCATTACTTATTTTAGTATTTTTTTAAATGGGGGCGTGGCTACAATTATGGTGGGGTAATTAACAAGTAGACACCGAAATGGGGAATATATCAAATAAAACGTTATTCATAAAATTCTCATAAAGTTATCATAAAATTCAACTGGTTACTAATTTTATTGGCTTTGGTATTCAGGCATTACTTGATTTCTAATATTTCCAATTTATCTAATCTGAGACCTCTATTATTTTCATAGAGAAATTAAATACTGTTTTCTTTTTTAAACGTGTGGCCTGTTTCCAAAAGAAAGTTCGCGAATACTAAAAAGTTATTATTATTTACCTTCGTTTAAAAAATTAATTTGTTTACTAAAATAAGTAATGGATAGTTAATATGCATCCGTCCTCATACAGTGGTACCGAAACCGGTAGACGTAAAGTTACTCCAAGTGGTTTACACAATGTTTTTAATTAATTGAAATTAATAATTATATCCTACCACAAAGTTAACGCTAAAAACATAGAGTTTTTGAGTTTTTGAGAGTATTTGTTTACAAATATCATAGCTACAATCGTATAAAAACCTACAGAATCAGACCATCAGGCACCATCTATGTTTTTCACTATTAGTATGCACTCCTGTATGTAGTGTATAATTGTGATGGGTCGTCGACGTATTTACCGTCGACGAAACGAAACCGTCCACGTCCGTCTATCGACGAGACGATCAACTAGTCGAATTCGTCAACTTCGTTACGCGGACGTCGCGGACGTTCTATCTAAACATCGGGACGATGGTCAACTGTCTACGGTTCGACGCGATAATTTTTAAAATTTAAAGAAGTTCGTAGGAATATAGTTTCGGGGAAAGTAAAACCGCTACTTGTGCTTATATGTAAAAATAAATATTTTATTATCTATTTGTTTACGCACATTATAGGCTTTTACATATTGTTTTATATACTTCTTTCTATATATAATGAAAAAAAAGAAGGTATACACAACAATATAAGGTATAAGCAGTAAAATATTAGTTCAATAAAAAATAAGATAATTAAACAGAATTGTTTTATTTTATACAGCGCAAAATTGGGAATTCACCGAAACGTCGCACGTGCACATCGCACAAATCAAGTAAAAAATAATAGATAATAGCTTATTAAGCCTATCTCACCCTACGCATGCATTCAAAGTCTCTGTCATAGTTCGTGTACACAGATCTGCACTCTATGGTCGTGTACTTTAGAGTTGAAATGAAATTACCCGTCGAGCCGTCTATGACGTCTATGGCGTCTACAAGTCGACAGCGAGAGATGAGAGAGAAATAAACGTTTTGAATAAAAAAAAAATAGACGTTTTGTCTTGCTCTCGCTCGTTGTTTTGCACTACATTTAATCTCGAATCGTCCACCGTCCATGGCGTTTGCCGTCCACCGTCTACGAATTCAACTAGTCCATGCGATAAACGTAAACCGTCGACGCGTCGACGTAACGTCAACGGTTGATTTCAACTAGTCCGTCCATTCAACGCCCATCCCTAGTGTATAAGTAATAGAAAATATTTTTTTTGCCAGAATGTTGTTTTGTACTATATTTTATTTTTGTGTGAAGCGCCCTTGAGGTGAGTACTCACGAAAACGGCGCTATATTATAATTATTATTATAGCCTTATTTTATGTGAAAAAAATTATTTCGCATTCACGGAAAATTGTGCTTAATATGTTAAAACACTTTCTGTGCTCGTGGAAGACCAATCACTAAGGCAAGTGTTCTACGGATCGCGTCCATATAGACTGACTACAATTTAGACCAAGGAACCATGAAAACTAAAATATTTTTTTTGTTTTCTTGACATTGTGTAGCTTGTTGGTCTTGTGGTTACGACTCTCGCCTCGTGATCCCAAGACTGATTTTATTTCATTTACTAGCAGTAACCTTTTAAAAATGACACTACTTTTACATGTCGGTTTCTAAGGAATAAGAATTCATTATTTATAAAAAAAGATAAAAAGGAAAATATAAAATAAAAATGTTACTATAAAAAAGTTACAGACGTTACACGAAGTTACGAAGGACAGACAACGAAATTATTATAATTGGGATATTGGACTGTTGCACATAATAAATATCTAATAATATTAACTGAATGGTTTATTTGTTTGTTATAAAAATCTATACACCTGGTCATATTCACCGTATTCAGCAAATGTGCTCATAAGAATAATGACGACCCTGGGTATATCCGCTGATTGTGATCAATGGTGGCTGTGGGGATCCAACTTTGGATACATGTATTTTCTACTCCATACTAAGTTATGGAGAAGTACAGTGACTGTGAAAGTGTTAAGACTGAAAGGGTTAAGTCATATTTATGTATACATGTGAATAGAAATGAGATACGTAATACACTATAATTTAATGTAGGTATTCTTCTTCTTCATGTGCCCTGTCGGGTCTGGGAGAAAGTTTCCCTGTCCAGGGCAGCGCGGAACAGCTCTTCCACGCTTCTTATCCCGGTCCACTCTCGATATTACATACTTATAAATTAATCGTTTTCTGAAAAGTAAATTCCTAAATTTGACCTTGAAACTGATAAAACTACAATGGCTTTCATTTTATGGTGCTTTGGGTGCATAATATTAAGAGATTACAATTTTTATAATGAAACCCATAAAAATTGATGCTGAAGTATATGTAGCCTTCTACGAACAAGCAGTTGCGAAACTAAAAGAATTAGGTGTAACATAGAAAAAAAAAGTCTGTCTGTAATATGCATAAATATAATAAATTAATATAAAAAAATACTAGGCGGTTTAATGAATTAAATAATAAGAACGAAGTGGGTTACACGTTTTGTATAACATTCATTGTATAATATGCACTGAAAAAAAGCATTACATATCTTAGAGACGTGTATCATACCATTCCTGCATAATTTTTTTTTCTTGTTCGATAACGGTATTAAAAAATTATTTTGTTTTTTCATTTGTTAGTTTGTTAGTAGGTAGGTATACATTGTATCCCTATGAAGAGACCTTTGGCCCTGAAGCATATTGATATTTTCAATAAATAAGTGGAGAAATCAGAGTTCATTTTATTAATTGTAATTAAAAATTCAGTTAAATTAATAAAGTAAAATCTCTCCGGCAGGGATATTAGTGTGGCAGGCTTGAAAGTAAGTAAAAGTTTTCTGTCCAGGAATAAATGCTACACGTAAAATAATCAATAACCTACTCAAATATTAAATTAAATGGCTTGCTATAAGGTGACGATCAATATTTAAAAAAAAGATTTTATTATTTGTTTGTATCTAATTATATAAGTAGATAAAAACAAATAATAATTTTTTTTTTTAAATGTCAATCTACAAAGTTGCACAACCAATTGAAAAAATAATATTTTTACGAATAAAATTAAAAATTAAAATTAATATAAATATAAATTTCAGTATTTAATTTAATATTAGGAATGCATTCATAATAAACTACAAAATTGTAAACGATAAATAAACATAGGACATTATAATCACGATGAATAACGTCAAGATTAAATTTAATTGTAATTATTATTATTAAAAAAATTTGAAAATTCATATCTACTACCGTTATGTTAGTACACAATAGAATGTCACACAAATAAATTAATTTTGTATTAAAATTATTGATGAAGCATAGGTTAATGTTTTGGATAACGTATTAAGATATGTGAAAATTAAAGCTTTGAATTGACTCTTCAATATCATTTTCATTCCATAATTATCCTCTAGATGGCAGTGGAATTTACAATAAGAAATAAAGAAAAAAACCACCCTCACCACATGCAAGAATCTTAATTCCTTTTGGTGAGGTATAACACAGAATAATAATAATTTTATTGTTAATATTTGCTAATTATCATTGTTATAAAATAAAACTTAATATGTATTATCTAAAAACTATTAAATAAATAAGAAAAAAACACATCGAATAAAATGATAAAAATCTTGCAACAATTAAAAATAGATTTATACAAGGTTTTTATCATTTTATTTGAGTTGTATTGAAGCGAATAAATTTTTCATAATCTATATAAGTTACTGTAATGACAGTTCAACTTTATGCAAAAACTAAGTGAGAAATATTGAAAAAAAAGTAAATTTTGACATAGCATATCCACATAACTATTGGCTGATTATCAAGGCAGGAATCCACCTGTAAAATTTTTACTACTGGCTATGATACACCCTGTATAATTGCCAACTAAGTAACAAGAGGTTCTGAATAGATTATCCACAAATGGCAGAGTCTATCTGAGGTTCGTCCGCGGTCGAAGCTCAGCAATCGGGGGATATATCCACTTAACGAATAATTCTTTGTGTAGGGGTTTGCTGTATCCGGCCGATTATCCGTTTTAAATCGGGATTTTCCGTTTCGTCCGTTTGAAAGCCGCCGGTGCGCACTCGCCGGACCCGGTCGCCCAGGGCCTCTTCCCACGCCGGCACGAGTGGGAGCAGCCGGCCGCAGCCCGCGCCGGCAGCGGCAGCGGCAGCGGCAGCAGCCCGCGGACGTCATGAGCCGCGCCGCCATGGCCCGGTGGGCGTGGCCGCGGAATGGGTAATTAAACAGCCCGGGGCGGCGCGGCTGGATCTAATATCGGCGGCGTGACCCCTGATTGGCCATCCTCCGCTAGCTCGGGTTCTGATTGCAGGTCTCCAGCCTCGGACGGCAGCGCTCTTTGTGCGAAGAACCGCGACGCGTGCACGCGGGAACAATGCGAAAGCTACGGGGAGATAAACTCGAGAGGGAAGAATGTACAGACCTTTGTTTTGAAGCGAAATCTAAAAGTGGAAATAATCGAAACCCCAATACTAACAAGGACAGACGAAATATTCGGTACATTCGATTTTTATTACTATTAACAAACTAACTAACCATTACGTCGTTTCGCTGCAGGGGTTGGCAGAGTGGATAAAACGCCATATTCTTCTACCTTGGCACATATTTTTGCTTCGGCTACATTCATACATCTTTTCATGCATACTCTACGGTTTTTGGAGCGTTTAACAGGGCCACCCCACCCCCCAATTTTTGCCGGGTCTTCTTTAATCGTACTAGGTCTTTCGCGGACGCTATATTTTCTTATTACTATGCCATTTACAGTATTTGCTTTACAATTTTTGTACACAGGTGTCTCTTAGCTAGTAGCAAAAACTAGTCCTATTCATTAAATTTTTAATAGAAAAAATTCTTTACAATGAAAATTCAACATTTTTGACCGTAAAACGTTGAAATATCATGAAAATAACTTATATCGAATTTTTTTTTTAAGAAATTAAATCAAGTGAGAAATGTGAATGATTCATATGGAACAGTTTAATTTTATTGTGAGATAAATAATAATAAAGTGATTTTTAATATATGTAGGTACATCAAAAAATTTAACTTAGCCAGAAAATATAAATATAATCGATTTAAGGATTTTTTAATGCCTTTTTTAAAACCGTAATTGGAACGGGTAAATTTATATTCAATTAAGAAACGATTCAGTAATAAGAATTATTCAGTTCTTCGTGGTTCTTCTTTATTTCTAATACCTTAATTCAACTAATTTATTTTAAATAGGTACTACAGTGTTTTTTTATATTTTATTGATGTTAGAAGAGAGGGGACGGTAGGAACACTTTTGAAATGGATTAACTGAACGTTAAAGAAATAGGTCATATTCTTAATTTATACAAAATCTATCGAAACCAGTTTAATAAATTTAAATGTCCCGATCACACCATCTCTCTTCAATATTCCAGCAGGTAGAACTTACTCGGGAATACGCTCTCCTATAGTGCGAATGTGCCGAGCCCAAAATGATTTGCTCTATGATATTTTCGTATATTTTGTCTCGTTATCGATATTTAAAAACCAAAAAACAATATTCTACGACGAAGTATAAACGAGTAGACGATTTTTCCCTGAAAGTTTATAATTTATTATTTCACCCGCCAGTTAAGAATGTGAGAACAGCTAGAGTAGCGGAGCGTCTTGACAACGTTGGGGACGGAAATTATTAAACAGAGAATAATGTTTTTTTAGCTTTTTATAATTCATTATATTATATACCTCATTATTATTTGAGCCATCTGGAAGCGTTAATGACGAACATTGTTATGTAGAAAAATTATATTTTTTTTATACCTCATTTTATATACCTCATCACTATTTACGCCATCTGTGAAGGACATTGTTACATAAATAATTATATTTATATTTTGATTAGATTAATACTAATGAAATTTGCGACAGAGTAAGTAATGGATGCACTTATTAAAAATATTTAAAAAATCTAATTCAGAGTATTTAAAAAAAATGTTTTCATTATACCTACCTACCTATTTAATTTATATATTATAATTTAGAAATCATACATTTTGAAAACAATGAGATCAGCTATTAGAGTCTAGGAAGTTACGTACGAACAACGTGATTAGAATTATTTGGGCATATTGGGGATTTTTTTTTACATTTAATTACAATTATTTGTCAATGTAAATCAATTGCGTTATTTGTTACCATTTTTTTTATAATATTAGATTAATGCATAATTATCCGGAGTTTTTTAAATATATTGCAACATAACCAAAAGCGAAAATAAATTAAAAAAATATCCAATACAATCAACAATTATCACCAAGTCAATTATTGCTTCCTATTTGCTTGGAAGACGATTCCGTGGGTGAAGAGTGTCCAGTGCTTAGTGTCCTAGTGTGGCAACTTTGATCTTCGTCCACAGCTGCCAGAAGAGTCCGGATGTCAAAATCCGAAGGCCGACCCTTTCCTGATTTGTCTTCTAAGGTGGTGTCACCAGCTTAGAAGCTAACAAACAACTCTCAGCATGCCCTTTCCTCGCTATACTCTGTTCACAGAGTCGAGCTAGTACTAAGAAAATGTGCACGTAAGTGATTGGTCAAAAATAAGACGCTAAAGCAGCGTTTACATTACGAATAAATTTAGTTTGTTCGTGCTACTCGTACCGTTCAGACGTACTCAGTGGCTATTACAGAGATCGAATACATACAAAGTCGTACATCATAGACGTAATGTCGGAAAGTTTAATAACAAATCTAGGACAGCGACAGTGATACTTCGTATGGTGAATAAATTATGTTATAGGTTAGACTGAATGAACAACTTTGTTATTATATTTAAATAATAAAATAAATTAATTAAATAGTACAATTTTCTTTTTATAAATCTTAATTTATTACAACTGAAATTAAAATTGGTGAAAATTATAAAGAAGCGCAATGTGAACGCGCCTTATACTCCAAACCAATAAGTGACGCCCATATGACCTTGTGAGAAAGTATTTTATCCTTATTGTTTATATGCAGTTGTATGACAGAGAAAGCGCTTTGCTAGCTCGACCCCGTGAATACAGTGTAATTATTCCATTGCCGATAAGATCGTTGAGATCCTAAAATAAGGTTTTCAAGCAGTTTTTCACCCTTTCCCCAAGCGGTATGTGTATGATTTTCTCTGCGGCTTTTAATTTCATAACCCTATTCTTCTTCCCCTAGTATCGTGTCAGGTCTATCTACTATCACTTGAGAGTAGATCTCCCTATCTCTAGCGGCTCGAAACTGCTATTCCACCATCCTTATTCCCTTCCTAACCTAACCCAACCTAACCCTATTAAAGAATTATATTATGAAAAATTTCAATTAAACTTCAAAATACGACCAAGTAATACCATATTATAAAATATATTGTAACAATATTTTCTAACGTCTGAGAACATAGTTACTGGATTTGTTCACTGCGAGATTATTATTTAATAAAGATGAATTATAGAAGTCTCATAGAGACGAAGCTATTTACATGAAAAACGTGTATGGAAGTCTCTTATATAATGGCACAGGGCTTAAAACCTATATGGGCAGGGTTAAGTAATCACTCTACACAATGCAACGTTCACCATTTCCACCGTAAGAACATATACACATTATAATAATAAAATATAATATACACGTCTGATTTGGGCTTTTACATTATAATTATCTTAGTACATAAGAATAACATGACAAATTTATTATCAAATTTTTTAAAGTTGTATATATGTTTGATGATACCTCTATATTTTAAAGTGGAGTATTAAGCAATTTTCTTTTTAATGGATACAATATTCTTCCAAATTATTTTAACACATGTACATACACTAGAACACGCCTGAAAATCAATAGTTTTAATTTTTTTATTCCTTCAATAGACCAGTATATATTTTAACAATATTTTATATGTATGTTCTGGGAACACAATTAGGTACTAGATTTTTTTTATTTTTTATTTTATTGTCAAGGTTGTAAGTAATTTATCTTAATAAAATACAATGATTTTAATTAAGATAAATTATAGAGCTCTTACAAAGACGAAGCTATTTATATGGAAAACGTGCATGGAAGTCTTTATATACAATGGCCCAGGGCTTATAACATGTTTACAATTAGCAGTTGCGAAAATCTATGTATACTAACTAGTTCATGTTACAGATGTCTCTAGCATAGTCCATTCAAATAAACGAAAGATTTTCAGATTTGGAACATAAAATTTTTGATAATGTGTGTATGTTCTTACGATGGAACGTTGCATTATGTAGAGTGATCACTTAAGCCAGCTCAGACAGGTTGTAAGCCTTGGGCCATCGTATAAGAGACTTCCATATACGTTTTACATACAAATGGCTTTGTCTCTGTGAGACTTCTATAATTTATCTCAATTAATTAATCATCTCTGTGCGGAAAAAATCCATTAACTATGTTTTCAGAAGATACCTATGATATAAAAAATGTTTATATTGATTTTAATTACTGTCTACGGGGTGTTATTAATCATTTTTCGCCATATAGTAACATACATTTTTAATTTTAATACTCATATTTTAATGCTTATATCTGATACTTTCACTGCTTATACTTTTTATGCGTGTACTTTATATTCATATATTTTACTGCTTATTTCCAATATTGTATTATTTTTTACGTAAAAGCCTGCAATGGGCGTAAAAAAGTGAATAAATAAATAAATAAATATTTCGCGCGATGAAGTCGTAGCTGCGAATTTAAATTAGATAAAAATAGCTGGGACGCTTCCGGCGTAATGCGACTCGCGATTAGGCCCCGCACAGACACGACCGGGAGGCGCGCGCGCTAATGACAGGCGCGCACCTGGCGGCCGCCGTGCGCACCTCGGGCCCGTCATCCGCCCGCGGCCGCCGGAGCTGGATGCTGCGCTATGCTAATCCGAGGAGTCACGCTCCAGCCTAGTACGACACTCGCTACAGCGAATACTGGATAAGCCTGTCCGAAGAGGTGGCTAGCCCACGTACCGGCAATGGAGAAGTTTCACGATGTTGATAATAAATAAATAAATAAATAAATAAGTAAATAAATAAGTAAATAAATAAATAAATAAATAAATACATAAATAAATAAATAAATAAATAAATATAACTTTATTCCAGAATGTGGGGAGGTTCGTGCAATCCCACACATTCCATATAAAAGTGGGTACATACATTAAAATATTATATAAAATAAAAGAGAAATAAGAAAATCATATAAAATAGAGGAGAAAACAAGTATCAGTATTAAAAGAGAAGAAAAAAAAGAAAAAAAACATGTATGTATGTAATTTAGTGGAGTTAAAATATAGAACGAGACTAATAAACAAGTGATTTTTTTTAAAAATCTGCCAATAAATGACTAGACGTAGATTATTTAAAGTTACGTATTTTAGAGCAGGATGATTATTTCCTGTGACGTTATTTGTGGGGTATAAAAGACAGAAACGTCCAAAAAAAATCAATGCTTTCATCGACGATTGATAATTTATAATGTACTGAATTCGAGATTTTATACGAGATATCGTCTATAAATGTATAGCAAACATAGATACATAAAATCTAGAATTCGGTACATTTTAAATTAGTAATTCTCGATGACTGCTAATGAATTTGGTTATATGGTTGACGTTTTCAATGACAATCTAGTGAAAATAAAGTTTACACTTAATGAGGCAATACTACTTCATTACTAACTTCAACTATTAATATAGGTATACCTGTAATGATTTGATGAGTAATATATTTTTTTAAACACTATATTATTTTATGTTTCTTGAATTTTATGTAATATTTTTTTAATATTTAATATATATAACACGTGCTAGGAATTTATAATTGTATATCTTATATGTACTGCTTATACCTGACACTGTGTTATATACTTCTTTCTATATTATAATTTTTTTATGTAAAAGCCTATAATGGGCGTAAACAAATAATAAATAAATAAAAATAAAATGACTGCACTCAAAACATTTTTTATTTTTTTGAATATACGAAACATTCGACCTAGTCGAGATACGTGCATCACGTACCTACGCAGGTGTCGCGTCGCAGCCAATGGCAGCCGCCGTAGGTCAAGTGACGTCACACGCTGGACCGTCGCATGAAATGAAATTGTTTTTGCAACGCGACTTTCAAGTCCCATGACTTCTTCCTTTGAAGTGATATTTTAATGATTCCTTCACATTTTTGTTTCGTTTTACATTCATTTGTACATCTAATCTCAGGATGGACAGTCAAAAATAGATACTAATAAATTAGCAAGCAACATTGAAGATTTACAACTTTTTCTGAACAAATGCTAAGATTTTGGGTTAGAACTTAAGGCTGGGCATTCACTGCAAATGCATATTTCGTTTTTTTTTTTACGAAAATGTGGTTTTTTATTATTCATTTATATCAGAATGTATATTCAAGACAGCATTTTTTTAGGGCAATAAATTAGATAGAACCATTGTTCTCATATAAAAGTAATAAACTGAACATTATTTACAATAATTAAGAAAGTATAAGCATTAATCGACAGGCCCCGGCCAAAAAAAAAGTTTTTAGCGTCCTAGGCGAAATAAAGTTTTAATGAATATTTATATGGACACTTAATAAGTTTTTTTATACGCATAAAGTTTACTTCATTATCTAGAATCCGTACGTAGATAATTAAGAAATGTTCATTTGAAATTTGAAACATTAATAAAATTATAATGTTTCAAATTTGGAATAAATTTTTACGTTTTTTCTTGATTTTAATAAGGGGATGATTTTGTTTGTGTCTTCTGGGGTATTATTTCGTGATTTTACAATCTTTCTGGCCGACGTTTCTGATCCCATTGCAGGGTCCATCGTCAGTCCTGATGTATAATAAAAATAATAATAAATAATAAAAACCCACATTTTCGTAAAAAAACGCCGAAATATGCATTTGCAATGAATGTCCAGCCTTAAAGGGTTACAACACCCTGACATTTTCGAAAATCATTATTATTTGCTATATCTTATTTTAAATTTTTTTCTCATATATTAGGTCCTTACATATGAAATTGACGTTTAGTATGGGAGGAACATAAAGCCGATTTTTTTTATTATAATATATTTATTTAATCAAAGTATGTACCATTGCTATCTATGCACTTTTGCCATCTCATAGGTAGTTCATCGATCCCTTTACTTAAAAAACCATTCGGACGGGAATCGATAAAATCTTTGAAGGCGGTTTGGACTGCCCCATCGGAGTTGAATTTTTTCCTTTGCAAGAAGTTATCCAAATTTCGAAAAAAATTGTAATCTATTGGGGCAAGGTCCGGAGAGTACGGTGGATGTCTTAGACATTCCAATTGAAGCTCCTCTAATTTGGTAGCCGTCTGTTGTGCAGTGTGTGGTCTAGCGTTATCATGAAGCAGCAGTGGCCTAGAGCGATTACCCAGCCTCGATTGTTTAGCAGCTAGCTTTTCCATCATGGTTTGCAGTTGCTGACAATAGACATCTGCCGTAATCGTCTGGCCAGATTTAAGAAAGCTGTAGTGAACGACACCAGCACTAGTCCACCAAACGCTCACAAGTAACTTTTTTGGAGTCAATTTTCGCTTGGGGCATGGTTTGGCTGGTTCGGCAGGGTTCAGCCATTGCGATGAGCGCTTCCGATTATCGTACAGGATCCACTTTTCATCACAGGTAATGATTCGATTTAAAATCCCTTCATTATTGTGCCGGTTGAGTAATGCAACGCAGCAGTCAACGCGCGTTTATTGATTTGCTTCACTCAATTCATGAGGTACCCACCTTTCAAGCTTTTTCACCTTACCAATTTGCTTCAAGTGGATTAAAACAGTTTTATCACTAACACCGCAGCCTGCAGCTAACTCGGATGTGGTTTGCGATGGATCCGCTTCCACAATAGCCTTCAATTCTTCATTATCAACTTTGGTCTCCGGCCGTCCACGGGGCTTGTTCTGCAGGTCGAAATTTCCAGAACGAAAACGTTGGAACCAAAAACGCGCTGTGTTTTCTTTTGCGGCACCGTCGCCATACACATCATTAATCCTTCGAGCCGTTTCTGCAGCACTGGTGCCACGGTGGAACTCGTACTCGTAAATAACGCGATATTTCAAGTTTTTCATTTTGTAAACTGAGTGACGCAAAGAAAAAAACAATTGAGGAAAAAACAAATGAATTATAATTTTCAAAACACAAATACATGAGTAAATAGCTGTATAAATTTGGATTTGGAATTCCTAACCAAAGAGAAGATATTTGAGATCAAATTTGCCAGTACGGCAAAACGTGAATTTCATATGTAAGGACCTAATATTTTTTATTTTACAACCATAAAATGAATACTGATGAATCAATTAATACAGAAATTTCGTGTAAATATGGATACCTGATAATAAATTATGCAATTAGTCTAATTTATAATGATTTGAAAAAAGATATTGGTTTTATCAAATTACAGTGATGTTTTCTTTAGAATAAAATAAATTAAAATCAACTAAAACACACAAAAATCGTAAGAATGGCCACAGTATTTATTGGCTTCATAATTTTTAGATAATTTTATGCCATTAGTGTAATTTAGCACTTTTTCCAGCGACATCTAATTCAACAGCTGACAGCCGATTTGTGCCATTTCATCGCCAATAGACTTACGCTAGAATAATGTTACGAATTTTGCAAATTTATCATATTTAAACACTAACGGTATAAAATTATCCTTTCAATAAAGTCAAAATTATAACCACTACCTCGATTTTTATGTGTTTTATTTCATTTTATTTCATTTTATTTATTTCTATACATCTAAAAAAACACCTTACCATATTTTTATCTAGGTAAATAAATTGCGCTACTAATGAAGTCCTTTGTTCAAGAAATCGTGTGTTCGATCGTTTGGTTACGAAATTATTTTCCAATTTTTGTGTTTCCTCTGTCTTACATTATGACGCGATTACTTTTAAAAGTCGAATTAATCTTTTATTCCAGCAGCCCCTCTCCTGCACAATCCCCCCCCCTCCCACCCCCCGGGGGTGACGGGGACCCCGCTCGGGGAGGTTCTATATTATTAAAAATAAAACATCTGAAGTAGTCATCATTAAGAGTCGATTTTTTACTCATGGCACTATTTTCATACAGTCTGCCTGACGAATCTGTTGCTAGTATATATATTTTTATTATAATAATGTAAAGTGTTTAAATGTAAATTTTTAGTATTTCAAATGTAAATATTTCACACATTAGAAAAAAAATATTTTACAGTTTACATTCTTTTTCATTTCTCTCAATTCACGGTAAAATAACAATCACGCAATACCTACTTCTTCCTGCTTCTTATTCTAAAAGCTGGTATTTTCGAATTCCAGAGAAGATTATTTTCCTTTCTAGTGTTTAGGAGAAAGTTTCCGTCGTTTTTAGGGTATTCTAATCGTCTTCCGAAGGTTGTAGATGATTATAGTCTATTCTAGAAGGTAATGGAGGTTTTTATCTTATTGTCGTCATTGACATATTACGAAGAATTCTGTACGTATTCTCTTTTACCACTTCGTTATAATATAATTAAATTCAAGCGGAGATAACACAGGTTATGTTTACCATTTCAATGATCATCATAAGTAAACTCTACATCGTTAGCCAAATCCACCAATACAATAAACATTTTTTCTTTTGAACCATTTTAAAGAACATGTAAAGGGGTGTATTTTCTGAGAACAGTAATAGAATAGAGAGTACTGCCATTCGGAAAACTGCATAATCACGTGCGTTGTGTTCCTGTGTAATATGTATAATAGTTGTATACCTCGCGGAGAGTCTGAGCCGCATTTGCTCCGGGCTCATCAGCTGATGGGCCGCGGATAAGCCGCGACCGGCGTTCATTGTTAGAGCCGCCTCTAAGTGGACAGTTCATGCTTTATCTGCGGCCAACAGATGCGGCCAAATGGTAAAATAACTATAATCGATACTTAACAATGATGAAAAGGCACAACGGGCAATTTAAAACGTTCGAGGAATCGCAAATAGATGTCACCGCGATCGTGGAAACGCGTTCACGCAGCGCGAATTCTGCATTCGAGAATAAAATAATAATAATATTTAATTTTTTTTTCTTCTTTTTATTTTCTTATTTATTTAATTATTTAACACCCTTTACAGCTTTTATATACAATATATAGGCAAGGTATTACAAAATTTATCAATAAGACATGTTACAGTAGGTACAAGTAGTATTTTGTATAATTATTATATACTTGCTGTTCGTACCCGGCGTTGCACGGGTTAAGGATTAAGTAGAAAATAAATTTGTGGGGGAAACAAAGGTTTGATTCGAACGATACAGATTTACATCGAAAATATGTCAGGGGGAGGGGAAGGGGTATGAGAATATGGAGGAAATATCGCCTATTTTACTCGCCGAGTCCTAAAGAATAAGTTTCCAAATTTTGAGTTCGATCGGTCAAACGGTACAGATTTGCATCGAAAATATGTCAGGGGGAGGGGAATGGGTATGAAAATAGGGAGGAAATATCGCCTATGTTACCCGCCGGGTCCCAAAGCATAAGTATGCAAAATTTGAATCGAATCAGACAAACGGTGTGGATTTGTTTAGAGAACAGACAGACAGACAGACATTGAGTTTTATAGGTATAGATTACACAAGAACATTTCTTAAACCTCATCAAACAATTGAAACCGAGACCATGAAAGTCAGCACATAAAAATAACTGAGATGTTGGTAGTTACCGAGAAGATAATTAGAAGAACTTTCAACAAACGACTCCTTGATATTTAAACTATATTTTTTTAAGTTTCAATAGACAAAGTTTAGTTATCTTTCAAAATATTTTTTAAACTATATTTGAATATAATAAGATTAGTTGCAAAAACGACTAACTGCTCGTATCAGTTTGCTCGTCTAGGAAGCCTTTACAGTGGAGAATTTAAAAGTGGTTAATGGCTGCAGTTTCCAAGGCAAAACCTGCATGACTTCTGGTTCTTGATCGCTGATTTGTTCTTGAGTGGGAGCCGTCCTCTTGGGAAGTGGAGCATTAGCTATTTTTCCATATTTTTGGCGGTTTACCTGGCATGCGAAGGTACACGGGTGTATTGTTGCCGTCCACATGGTAAATTCTTGTACCATCCATCCTATCCCCGTGGTCTCGCCATTACCGCCCCTTCCAGCCCCATCTCACGACATCTTCTGTCTGACGAATCTCTCAATTCAGAGTTTCTAACCCTGTCTCTGAAAGTCCTCCCTGGTTTAGTGCGCAGTATTCTCATCTTAGACGTCTGAGGAAGGCTTTTGGTCCTAACTGTGTCAGCCCTAGTTGGCCTTAAGGGGCTTGACATTGTAAATTCGGACCTCGCTATCTGTGAGCATGTTCTTGTTCCTCCATAATGTGTCCTTTAAGCAGCCGGATATCTGCTGCCCCATCAGTTTGCTCCCTAACTTTATTGTAGAGCTCACCGTGACCAAATATCTCAACACCCAGATATTCAAATTGCATCACTTGCCTGTTTCTGCGGCTTTACAGGTGCGTGCAGTGAGAACAAGTTCTAAGCATATATTTTGAAAAGAAATCGAAATAAGTGATATATCTATAATATTCTATATAAGTGTAATATTTTAATCACAATAATTAACAAATTATTCAGATTTTAATACTTAATAATATTCTGCCAGATAAAAAATAATTTAGATTTTTTCCCCAAATAGATGCTTAAATAAAATACACGCTTCTTGTTCTCACTGCATGCCCTGGATTTTTGATATATAAAAAAATCTTAATAAATGTACTTAATTAAAGTATAAAGAATATTTTCTATTCAAAATTGAATAAAAAAACTGCCCCTACCTAAAAGCTACTAACTACGAGTCCCGCATTAGTATTCAAAATCATAAATGTTTGCGACCTAATGGATACAATTTTTCAAAAAGCGCGTTTTCAGTCTTTTACACACTTTGAGCTTCACTTGTTTGTTTGTTTGTGTATAAATTTAATAAATAAAATATCAACATCTGTCACGACTAGCCAAGGATTTGAAACTTTTAGACTTTGTGTATTTCCTGCGATAATGTTTGTAAATTCAATTGTTTCCAAATGATTTATTTGATATTTTGAGAGTTATAATTAATTATAATATTTCATATAGAAAAAAGACAAATATTTTTAATAATCATAAATAAATACACCAAAATAGTACATTGATGTTTCTAGTCAAGTGAAATATTAATTTTATAAAAATATTTAATCAAATGGGTGATCTATTTTTGTGATATTTTTGTCACCAATCGGAAAATTCAAATTTTTCCGCAAACGCTTGTTCACTAAACTTAGTCTTCCGGCAAGAGTTGATCAGTTTTACAACACTTTTTCCGGCTGAAGTTGTGGCTGATCCCAGAATTGGCGTCTATGATACAGACCTCTTGTAGATGCACTGAAGCCTGGAGCCATGTAATGTTGTACATCAACCAATAATTAGAATTCCACTTTAAAAGGGGTCCTCTATATATTCTTCTAAAAGTATACACTAACAGTGCTGTTGATCGTATTTTAAACTCAAATCAGAAAGGACTATTCAATAATACTATTAGGAATATAAGATATCTTTATTTAGCAGAGCAAACTGTAGAAACGTTAGAAGCCTCAACAACAGGCGAGCTTGCATGCGAGGTTGTATGAATGTGGATGAGGCGAGAGTTGTATGTCAGGACAGAATAGTGTGGCGCTCTGTCCTCTCTGCCTCCCCCGCGGGGAAACGGCGTGATGGTAAGTAAGTAAGTAAGTAAACTGTAGATTACAAGATTCGTCTTGAAACTCGCATAAAGGACATTACACAATTGCGCGTGGAACGAGCTGTCATCCGTTGTCTACGTATTTTTTCAAGAAGAATGATGCAACTGATAAACATCGATCTTTACGAGTAAATTATATTAAAGAACACATTTTTACTGTGGATTTGAAATTTTTTTAGAACAAAGTTCTGTTAAATTTAAAACCAAAATTATTAATCAATTAGAAGGACGTACAGAAAAATCAAATCAATGAAAAAATTTTTTGGCTGCTACCGTGACTCGAACTCAGATCTCCTCTCTTTCCGGGAAAGTGTGTTATCATTACACCATATCAGCCTGGTATCTTTCCGACAATTTATCGAGCTTATCCGTATGTCTTAAGTAAGTTAATTTATTTTTTATTTTTTTATCGACTTTTACCCTCAAATCTCATGTTGATATCAACAACTGTTCTATAATAATTATACTATACAATATAATAATAATATTATTATTAATATTATAAGTAATATTAGTACATCTTTACTAATAGGCAACAATATCACTCTTATTATGTAGAACCATAAAAATATAATAATAAATCAAATCTGCAGTCGTTTTCTATAGAGATATAGTATTAGTTGTGTTTAGTGATTAATATAATCATCCTATGTTGTGCTTAACTTTTAATGGATTGAATCAAACATTAAATATACATATATTTTTCGTAACTTTTAAGATTCAGATAATTGGTTATCATAATCAGGATATTCACAAATAATTTGTATAAAATATATAAATAATAAGCAATACTAATAGTGTCGCTCAAGTTTTTATGTAACTAATGATTTATGTGATTCCCAGTGGTATGTAAGTATTAATTATCATTATAAATCTCGGAATATACGCGTCGGCCGCCACTTTATATTTACAAATTAAATATTACCCTGACCTTTGTCACAAGCACGGTTTTAAGCAGTCATCGGTCGCGTTAGCTATCGCCAGGTGTGCTAATTTTTTTTTTATAATGCAAAGCATTTTTATAAAACATGAGCGTTTTACAACTCTGCACAAATTAATAAAAACTCAAAATTTCGTAGTCTAGTGGATATTAAGTTGCTGGACTGTACTAAATTAGTGACTACTTGAAATATAATAATGGTAAAATGTGTATAACATTATATTTGCTTTATACGTGTATATGATTTCTAATAAAATAAGTTCATAGTTTATTTAATATAGTTTTTTTAAAAACATTAATACTGTTACTAGATTCTAAAATAGAAAAAAAAACTAAGAACGTTGTTAGGTTTTCATGGCCACTCAGAATCTTCAGGTTTGTGTTTTCTGGGGTATTATGCCGTGTTATTACAACCTTTCCGGCCGACGTTACGGATCTCATTGCAGGGTCCATCATCCAATCAGCCCTGATGGTGGACTCTGCAATGGGATCCGAAACGTCGGCCGGAAAGGTCATAATAACAAGGCATAATACCCCAGAAAACACAAACCTGAAAAAAATCTGTATATATTCGAAGTTTTCCGAACAATCTAGTAGGTTTTGGAATAAACTAGAAATCGGTAGAAACCGCAACTGCGTTTGTGAAACATCTAGAAGTCCAGGACCCTACATAAATATGCGGGGCGTGCCCAGCAAGTCGGTTGTTGTTTTGACAGAAGCAAAGCCACAGAAAGCGAAACAGCGGGCGATACCACGAGTGGGATGAGGAATTTTCTAGATGCGAATCTGAGCGATACAAACGACGTGCATCAATATACCACAGAGAAGTGGAATTTTCTCGAGGAATATTCTCGAGAGTATAAATCTAGAGAAAAATAGAATTAAATTAACGCGTATTACAGAAAAGCGCTCCACTTAAGTTCTTGTCCAGTGACTTTTTGAAATAAATAAAAGTTTAATTGTTTCATTTAGTTTTCCACCCAAAGAAATGTGAGATATTAGAATCAAAAACTTCGAACATCGACGTGATCTTAGTAATCGGCGCATACTGTGCGTTCATTTACATCTCCAAAATATGTCAATTAAAGGAATTCACAAATGTAATCGAAAAGACAAGAAAATATCTGGTTTATCTCATTGAGAGCTCGCTGATCTGATGGCCGGTGTGCGCTGGAGTATGTATTAATGTACTAGTGCCGGTGGACAGTTCCCTTTGTCGTGCGGTTTTGTTTCCACTCTTTTGTCTGGTGAACATTCTAGAATCACTCGGCATTGTCTGGAGGGCGGCGGAGGTATAAATCGCGCGATAGCATCCAATAGCGCCCGCGAGGCGCTACAATTAAGGCTGCACGGGCCCGCGGGTCTCCGAGCGGGTGAATGTGTCCTAGTCAAATGCTTTTTGGAAGCCCCGTGCCACGTAGAGTTGACGAATTTGCCATTTTAATAAAACCCCTGGCATCGTAATCATCATCGTGATCATCGTCGTCGTCATTATCATGATCGTCGTGGTAAACATTATCATTTTCGACATCATTATCGTCGTGGTCATCAGCATCATTTCCTCATTATTATCGTCGTGGTCAAGGCCATCATCATCGTCGTGGTTAACATCATCATTATCTTCATTATTAGCATCGTCGTCATAATCATCATCACAATTATAATAATATACAAGCTTAGTTAATAGAACATTTGAATGTTTGTGTATGTTTTATTTCATTGTCATTTTTAATGCTCTGCTATGGTATTTAATGTAGATACCCGTTAAGTACTGTAAAAATTCTTTTATAGGAAATAATGAGGACAGACGTATTTTTAAATGTTAAAAGAAATGAAAAAGCCGGCTTAGTCACTAGAAAGTTAAGTCGTAAAGTCATAAATGGTAATCAGCGACAAATGTGATGAGTAATAAGGATAACGTTTTAAAGCATTGTGCGCGAAGTTTGTATCGATTTAATAGGAGCCCATCCCTGGAACCAAATTTCTCCGGTCCGAAGGTCATTTATTTGCATTTTCTTCATCGTGTTCCCTCGTCATTCTTGGGCGGCCTGGTGGTAGAGCAATGCTTCGGACTTGTAGGGGTTTCCTCGAAAACCTTCGGAAGACTCTTAAACTTCTCCATTTCTAACTTGACCAGCTGATCTCGGGCACTATTCGAGCTGTTTCAATTGCTAGCAAAGTTAAAGTTTGTATCGTAATCAATAAATCAATTTATCCATTTTTTTTCTCTTGAAATTACTCTCAATTTTACAAAAAAAATACCAATCGAATATGGTGCATTGAAAATATCTAATGTTTTAATGAGTAAATGATCTTCTTTTCTGTCTCGAAATAAAAGTGCACCAGGGAAAGTAGCTTAGTGGTCAGGGGCGAGCAGTACTACGGAAAGGTTTAATAAGTAGGTACCTTAGTAAGTGCAATTAAAAAAAAATGGGTACGTGCAGTTACGTAAGCGCGTTACAAGTTATACCCCTTCGGCATACATAAAAAACCACGTACTAAAAAAATATTATCAAAGACTATAACAGTAATAGCAGATTTTTTTGCTAAAAATATCCTCATGTTCAATAGATTGCCCTTATTATTATTATTATCTAAGCTCTTGATCACTCCATGTTCCTCCTAAGGTTCTAAGAGTCAACTCTATTCTGTTTACTCCCCTTGTTTCTACACACTACAAGCAAACTCATATTTGTGGCGATCTTAAACAAATTTAATGCTCTCACAAAAAATTATAATTTAGACTTACTTCAAAATAACCCTACTCATGTGCGACGCTTTCTTCTTTCTGAGCCATTTTTCAAATAAAATATATGTTATTATTTTCCATTATAACAATTATATCTAGTTTTATCATATCATATACCATCATATACATGTATACCACGCAAATGCGATATTTTGTCACTACTAGTGAAAATCTATAATTGGATTTTATGTTGCGTGAAGTTTAGATCCTCATGATCTGACCCCCTCGTCATCACCAGCTAGTCCAGTCGGATTAATTAATTAATCAAGTGATTAATTAATTAGTTAATTAATCACTTGATTATTGTTAGCTGTTGGTTTTCCGAACATAAACCTTGATTATTAAATTTTGTGAAAATGAAAAGCCTCTTTATGTCATTTCTATTCCAGCTAAAATCGTAATTCATCAAAACCGTTCTAAATTTCATTTCAATAACCTATCATTTCTCAGCTTTGGATGGAGCAGCTTTATGATTGATACTCGATTCAAGATGGTCGACAATAAATTATTTATGTTATTGGAACACTAATTTCAGGTGAATAAATAAACAATATGTGAAATGTATACAAATATTGGAAGAAGAACAACCGTAGAGCTTGCATGAGAAGATGTATGAATATAGCCGAAGCAAAAGTGGTTTGCCAAAATAGAAGAATATGGCGTTCTATCCTCTCTGCCTACCCCTGCGGAGAAACGGCGTGATGGTTAGTTATTCAGTCACACTTACTTTCTTTAGCGGCCAACTTCATGGTGTGAAAACGATACACACACTTTCCATTATTTTACAAAACAACTAACTTCATGGTGTAGTACTTCTGCTACACGCTGCGTGCACAAATTAAATTTTTTACCCTAAATGTGCCAAAAGAAGTATAACTTCAAAAATAATTAAATCACTTCCTTGTAAAAATCACCCATTTTCTCCAGAAATTTTAGGTGGTGTACCTAATAATTTAAGATAGAATATATCAGGCAGAGCAGTGATAGATATGCCAGATTGATGTTATCTTGCAGTTTCTTTTACATAGAGAAACGTTGTATTGGTCATCAAGGACGTCTTCACACCAGCAATAGAGTCATCCGTCGTCAGAGCATAAATTCTGCCAGCAGGGCAGAGAGACCACACGATGTGTGTCTCGGCTGGAAATTTTCCATCTGCCCGGCTAATTAATTACAGCTTGGCGTTTTCTAATTGCCAGCCCTGATGTTCCGTCTGCCGGTCGGGTGACTCACGCACCGGTGTCCACTGGGCCCTCCGGAGTGCGTGACCCCCCCCCTCTCCGCGGACGGCCACGCCTCCCGCCCGGCCCGACCAATGGGGGCCGGCGCGCGGTCCGCCACGCTGTCTGCTAGATCCGATCTGCGGAGGTGATGGATCGATACAGTCATCACGGAGATCTCCCGACGGGAAGATGGTCCATTTGTTCAGATTTTTGTTTCTGATGATGTCAAACGGACCCGCGAGATTTCGGGTCGAACCGAAGCATTGCGCTACGGATTAAACTCGGTGTTCCGAATGAAGAACGACATCGGTCAAAATCAAAACCTACCTAACTCCATATACTATTTTCTGGCAAATCAAAGAAAATAGTTTGACATCTTTATAACTTGAATAAGCCGATTGCTGATAAGCAATAACTTCAGATTGATACTTGATATTAACATTTAACAATTTTCGAAAATATAGAGTAGGTAAATACTAAATAGGATGGTTGAATACACTAAAACGATAGATATGCTCTCAACCAATTTTTTCTAGTACATTTAGTGTGACATATGTAAAAAAATAAAAATACGCTTATTGTATATTATAATATTTCTAAACATATATAATCACTAATTTTTAATGAAATCACATTTTTTTGTAATATTGCAATTGAAGTAGGTACACGGTATAATAAATATCTCATTAATAACGTATAAAGTTGACATGACGGTATTCGGTAACGCGTTCATTTATATTAATAACCTATAGTATATTTCGGATAGATAATTAAAGAAAATAAAATAAATAAAAGTGATTTATCTAATTTATGTGACATATCTTGGACTATTTATTAAAATTTTTAAGACATAGTATTTGTCATAAAATTATAAAAAAAATATTGAGAAGGCCTAATCAATTCCTTAGGCCATTTGCCTCCTAAGTAGATTCCTGCGCAAGGATGGGTAAAAATTATAAAAAAAATTACAAAAATAATTAAGAATTTACTTTATTTTGTTAAAATGCGGTAAATCAAGAAGAGGATAAAAACTCACTTCTTGAAGATGTCTTATTTGTAAAGCGCCCTTGAAGTGTCTCTTACGCAAAAACGGCGCTATAAAAATTAGCATAACCATAACCATACAGACATGAACCAATGGATATTTCCTGGGTCACGTTTTGGTTTCACATTTGGTTCCACTATGTATGACTTGTTTAAGAAAATTACTACGATCTTGTACATGTTGAAACAATTACGAAAAGGTCAAATCAAATACCCTTAAAAATTATTATGTCGTAGTAAATAAGTCGCGCTTTATATCGAAATGAACTTTTTACTTAAAGAGACTCGGTTTGGAAAGAAATTTTAAAAAAATTAAAAAAATTCAGCGTTTTTGTTTACGACTTGTGTAACTAGGGATTTACATAATTACGCAAGAATAAATACATTAACTGGATTATACAGAGTTATTAGGAAAAAAATAATAACCTCGTAGGATTATATTCCATCCTTGATTACGAGTCGAAAATGTTCAAGTAGCCATGATCAATAGTTATGGAGTTTACATTTTTTTTCAATATTTCTGACTTATTTTTTACAAAATGTTGAACTATCATTACAGTAACATATATCGATTACGAAAAATTCATTCGTTTCAATACAAGTTAAATAAAACGATAAAAACACTGCAACAATTCGAATTGGAATGGGAAGGTTTTTATTATTTTATTTGACTTACATTAAAGGGAATGAATTTATATATTTGATATAAGTTACTGCAACGATAGTCCAACGTTTTACAAAAAATAAATCAGAAATATTAAAAAAAATGCAAAATTTGATGTTGCATATATCCATAACTATTGATGGTTATGGTTGCGTGAACATTTTCGACACATAATTAAGGCAGGAATACAGTCCTGCGAAGTTCTTAATGTTTTCCAGATAACCTTACGTATCTCAAATTTATTCGAAGGGTTACATACTTCCACTGTGCTCTAGTCCCCTTGCCTAAAGAAGAGGTTTATTTGAAGTTTGCACAATTTTAGACCCTGTGGATAAACCCTATTTTACGGACCTCGATTTAGCAACCAAAATTTCTGGTCATTTCATGCCATATGTAACAGTTAATCAAGATTTGCTTATAAATAAAAGGTTACTGTTTCTTATTAATTTCCTGTTATTTTTAAATAATTTTAGCGAAAAACCAAATCTTGAAAAAAAAATATTACCGACATAATTAAATATTACACATTTACAAATAAAATGGTATGGAAAAAAATACCTATTGATGTATTGTGATCCCACTGGGAATTCCAAAAACAACTTAAGACGCATTTATTTAGACAATCCTAGAAAAACCTATAGAATCTGACCATAACAACGCTAGCTAATGTTTCCACTCCTATTGTGCACTCCGCGAAAACACCTAATTCTTTCAGGCATTCCCAACTATTATAGTATTCCATTTTAATTCCATTTCTTGCATGCCACCTAGTGAATAAGTAATTGTAAATAGGTTTTTTTCTTTTTTAGCAGTAAGTTGTTTTGTAAGACAATACTTTTTCTGTGTAAAGCGCCCTTGAGGTGAGTATTCGCGAAAACGGCGCCATATAATTTATCCAAATATTATTATTTATTATTATTAATTGTACATAAGACACTACGAGCGGATATATGATAACATTTTCGGATTAACCTGCTTTAGCAGACAAAAGTTAGTCCAATGTATCAGAGCATTACTGTAATACCATACAGCCGAGTATATTTTACAAGTAGACGTAATTTGTGTCACAGTTGAAGTAACCCTAAGCGACGAGTATATTCCGCCGGCCGTCGAGTTCCACAGTGCGGCGAGCCGGACGCGAGACGCTACTGAAAGCCCGGCCGCAATAATAAACACCTTCGCGTATGGTTTATGAATCGCGCATTTCGAGAATACCACGAAACGACCCGGTCCGAAAATAAATTGTATGCAAACCGACAAATATTTAACGGCTGGAAATAAATATGGAACAGACCTTTATAATTAGTTCTCGTCCACGGTCGTTTGCCATTTCTCTTAGCCATCCAGGCGAGTGTTTAATGGCCGGCCGCAGCCGCCCGGGGCCGCCGGGTAACGGCACCCACGGGCCAAAAGGGAGACGTACTCGACACTTTTACCAAAACTGAACGATTCTAATGTTCATTTATTTATCTGTCATCCACGCTAAAACAAAACTTAAGCAAAAACTTGTCACGTTAGAGTGTTAGCAATTTTTTAAAAAGTCCGGTAATTTCTATGGCAAATGTGAAGCGTGAGTCGTACGTAAACGTGTAGGTGTTTTGAAAAAAAGGAAAATAACCTTTTCTCTGACTGAATATTATATGATATATTAAATCTGAATGACACGATCCAGTGGTCAGTGGTTCGAGACTCATTCAAGGACATAGCAAGTCAGTTTTTTTTTACTAGAGCATAACCGTTTAGCTTAATTTGAAAATAGTAAAAATATTTATGCGACAAGTACTCCGTATTTGCATGTCTATTTAAAAAAATAATAATCGCCTTAGGAATATTACGAGATACCTATTGTATTAGTGTAATTTTATTTTTATCATTCTTAAGACTTTATTATATTAGCATTGTCAAATATTAAACTACGTGCAGCCTATATTCATTTATCTATAAAAGCCTTTCAACCCGAAGCGCTGTCTCACACGGGAGTATTTTTCCGACTATGAAACTTGGTAGATATGCGTCACCGCCGGAAAGTTACATTACGTACATATTTAATTACGATTTTTGTGGTTGTACAGTGGCACATTTCTTTATTTCTTCATATAAATAATAGTATTTATAATGGAAAATGGCTACAATGGAAAAAAATTGCGCGAAAATTAATTTTATAAGGTGATAATTCAAATACAGTCTAAAAATAGTAAGTATGCAACACTGTACCGATGGCGATGGTACCGCATGATACAACATGAAATTAAATCCGTTTTCACTCTAACGCCCGAGCTTCACTCCGAGATCGAAAATTGCGGATCGGGCAGTTAACCGCGTAAAAGTGTTACCAGACGCAAATTAAATTTTGCCGAGAGAATAAAAATATTATTTAGGGCCCTCGGTTTGGAATTGCGAGCGAGCCGTGCGGGCCGGGCGGGGGGAGGCGGCTGTTAAAGCGGCAACATTGTCTCCACAATGGACAGTTTATAATAAATACAAGTATCGCCTTGTTGGCACATAATGGCTTATTGTAATTAAAGGAAGCAAATGGCCGGACCCCCCTAAATGGCGGACGTAAAAAGCTCATAAAAGCGCGCGCAACCCGCCACGACGCGGACCGTGGAGTACAGATTCTAAATACAAATTGTCTCGCATAAAGTCATTTGCCAATTTTGCATTTTACAATTTACAAAATTTTAATGTTTTAACTTCAGAATAAAAAGTTTTCACCAACCACCCACATAACACGTGACGGTTACAGTATATTGTAATAAATTACTTAATTTAATGTCTTATATTTTTATAACTTAATCTAATGTTTCTTTATCTTATCTTACTTATTTAATCTAATGTCTTACAATAACGATTTCATTAATAATAGTTATATACATATATGACAATGCCCCCACTTTTAAACACGAGAATAAATTCTCATTTAAAAGTGGGTAAGCGTGTAATATAAATGTGTATTAATTATATTATATTGAATACACTCTTA
The DNA here is from genome assembly GCA_016648135.1 of Agrypnia vestita. Classification (NCBI taxonomy): domain Eukaryota; kingdom Metazoa; phylum Arthropoda; class Insecta; order Trichoptera; family Phryganeidae; genus Agrypnia; species Agrypnia vestita. The sequence goes on from JADDOH010002380.1 coordinate 45,821, forward strand.
GGTTTGTACATTGACCAAATAAATTTAATAAATATATATATATTTTTTATTTAATTGACTAGTTAGTAGTTAATAGAAAGTTAGTCCTATTTTCAAGCGTTTAGCTTAGTTTGAAAATAGTAAGAATATTTATGCGAATATTAAGTTTTTGGGCATATTTTGAATGATTGAAATGATAATTATTACATCTGAGTCATCAACTTTGCGATAACAGTTTTGAATAATTGACCACGAAATGTCAAGTTTATCAGTTTATTAAAATATTGAGAATTTGCGTGAAGAAAAAATTACAACAAATCGAAATTAAAGTCAATTTATCGCGTTGCTATCTCCAGTTAAGATTAGTGATTGCATTTACTACTTTAAATAAATTTATGGTTATTCATACACGCATTAGGAGTTACTGAAATTGATGCGTTGGTGAAAACAGTTTAACTAACGTTATATTAACTAATGAAAAGCAAAAAAAAATATAAAATATATTTCCGGTTAGAAAAAAATGTTGAAAAATTAAAAAAACAGTTTAAAAAGGAAATGAGTTATGACATTAAAAAGTCAGCTGTACCAAAATAATTTAACTCAACAAATTTAACCCCATCATTCGGACGTCGTAAATCTTTCTCGGGTTTATGCCTCGGTCAAGGTGTTAACCCCCGAGTGTTCTCCAAACACCTCCAGTTATAGAGGTCGTTACATTTTTAATTTAAGTCGGTAGACTGACGCTACGAAAGCGATGTGCGTAACATAAAAATAACGCGAGGTTTGAAATGCAACGAAACAGCGCAGCTTCATATTAACCCGCCTGACCTCTGGCAGAAGAAATAAAATTAATTGCATTAAGAATGAATAAGAAAAAAGAGGAAGAATGATCCAAAATCCATTTTTTAAGAGAGGGAATTGGGTCAGAGCAGAAGTTTGTCCCCCTTGGATTTATTTAAGACACATTTTACTGTAGTTAAAGTATTTATTCTTGCATAATCAAACATTATTATAAAATACAACCATTACAACAGTAAACAATACAACCATTATTATAAATGATAGTACTATTTTTTTAATTTCCTATTTTTGTATGTAGCATTCATGTGCACATCATACATATTTGTATGATATGCACATGAATGTACACTGTTATCTAGTTATATATAAGATGTTTTTTTATTGTAATAGGTGTAAACCTTTAAATTAAAATAAATAAATAAAATATTACAATTCAAATTAGGATCTGTTTAAAATGGTTCGGAACTTTGTCCGAATTGAAAACAAATATATTGTAAAAATAGAAACAGACAAGAACAGAAAATTAATTTCTAATTATTTTCAGTTTAGTAAATTAAGTACGCTCTAAAATAATTTAATTTAAAAATTTCATTTATTTACACATACCTACGTCCTGATATGGTGTTGAATTATAAAATACACAATTGTGACATATAAAATACATACCAAGACGCTATGCTACGCTAGATTTCTAGTAGGTGTATTTAAAAAAATTAATAACCAAATTAATTAATCAATTAAAAAGACATACAGAAAAATCTAATTCACGAAAAAGTATTTGTCTACTACCGGGATTCGAATCCGGGTCACCTTTCCGGGGACGGTGCTCTGACCACTAAGCTATAGGAACCTTGTAGATTTCCGTGAATATATCGACCTTATATGTAATTCTCATTTTTATTAATTGATTAATTTTTATTTTTGTCCATAGAGCAATCCACTTATTTGATACGGTAGTTCAAATTACTTTGCAATACTACCGCTAGACTGATTAATTCATTTTTATTTGAACCCAAATTTGATACAACATATATTATATTCATGAACATTATTTGAACAGTATTTGCATACGAATACAAATACGAATGTGTTCTTGAATATAATATTTAAAAAAACCTACATCATCATCTTCATCCCCATGTCCTGGTAGGGTTGAGGGCCCAAGGGCCAAAGACTCGACAAGGTGCTTCCATATTCCCCTGTATTTCCATATGTGTAAACTAGTTGAGACCGATTCTTTTTTCGTACACTTTTTTCTGTTGTTTCTTTCAGTTAAATTTGGGGCGACCCACCGGTTGCTTGTCTTCCGGGGTTGCCAAGATACTTCTTGGTAGGTACTCGTTTCTCTGGCATTCTCAGCATAGGCCCAAAATAATTCTCATTTGATTTCACTATATGCAGAAGTAGGGCAAGATTTTTGTTTATATTTTGAAAAATAATTAAATATTAAAATTCTTCACAGAAGAAATTCAGTGTTTTGATTTATATACTACCAGAATACAAAAACGATAAGAATGTAACTAATGTAAAGAAATTCAGTGTTTTGATTTATATACTAACAGAATATAAAAACGATAAGCATGTAACTAATGTAAAGCTGAATTAAAACACCCGTATAAAAGTAAAAGTCATTTTTATGGATCAGCTAGTAAGTAATATTTGCGACTGAAGATTTTATAATATTAAATTTCGTCGGTTTTTATTAGGAATTAACAGAAAATATATTAAAAGGATAAAGTTTTATTTTTATTAATTATTTGCGTTTGGTTTAATATTATTATAATCTAATATTAAAACAATTATTTAATTGGAACTGTTAACTTTTTAACGAACTAAGCTTAATATTAAAATAATTATTTAACTGTTGTTAGTAAACCGTCACTTTAATGCTATAAAATATAACTGGGTTCAACCTGTTCTCTATATCATTAAAAGGAAATCCAAGGTACTCATTAAAATGAAGATTTTCAGCACTTTCTAATGTTTTATATAAAAAAGGTATTAAATTTTAAAATCAGGAAATTTTAATATGCAGGATATAAGAGTGTTAGTTCGCAATACTTTTAAAATGCAAGCATAGAAGTCATAATCGTGAGCTACTTCCATGTTTGCATTTTTTTCAATATTTTTGACTTGTCTTTGTAATTTTTTTTGATAAATCTTTGTAAACGTAAGTCATGTAAAAGTTAGACTATTATTTAAGTAATTTATATCGAATATTAAAAATTCATTCGCTTTAATGCAAGTCAAATAAAATTAATAAAACCTTGTATAAATTTAAACAAGACTTTTTTGCAAGGTTTTTGAATGTTTAATATTCAATATAAGTTATAGTAATGATAGTCCAAAATTATACAGAAAATTAGTAAGAAATATTTTAAAAAATTCAACATTTGAAGTCGATTATCTCCATGTTGATATTAGGACATTGTTGCTTGAATATTTTCCACTAATTAAGGAAAGAATCTATCTACCAACAAACAATTGTGGACACGTATTATACGTTTAGATAATAAATATAAATATTACCCGGAAAGTAAGCAACTCTAATGACACATGGACCTACCACGCAAATACATAAAGATATATATAAATATCAAAACATGTACAGTTTTGTCATTTACTGAACGGTTCTGTTCGGTTCTAATGTCGATATTATTCCTAGATTAAGAACGTCACGTCGTTAAAGAGAAAAGTAAGATAAATAAATATGTATGTCAATTAATTCTAAATAATAAGAGACTGGTCTAATAGTCATAACTCAAAACTACTCTTATTAATAATATCATATTAATAATATCATTCAAAACACTTCTCTGAACCGAGACTTATTTCCGTTAATGATCAAAAATCTGCTCCTTACTACGTGGTTCCCTGCCCTACCCGATTAGATTGACAAAAAATATTAAAAACAGTTAAGAATAAAGTATTAGTTTCAGTGTTTTTTTTTAGAGGTATACAACATTAAAATAAAATAAAACACGTAACAATCGTGGTAATGGCCAAGGTATTGACTTTATAGGAAAGATATATTATGCCATTTGTGTTGTGTTTAAATATGATAACGATGCCACGGTTTTAGAAATAAATCTGCACAATTTTAAAGTGTTGTTAAAATGGCTGAGCAAAATGGCTACCAATTGGCTATCGCTGGAAATATGGAAAAAGTGTGGCCAATCCGGAAAAAATCTAAAAAACACCCAAGGCCATTATCACGATTTTTTGTCTAATTCATGTCAATACCTTTTAAAAACACCTCTTACCTGATTATGAGCAGGATTGCTCCTTTCGAAATTATAACATAGGTAAATAACTCATATATTGTGTGTGGTACGGAGGTTAATTAAAAAATAAACAATTTTTTAAATTAAAATATTATATCACGAAGTTTGATTATTTAATAACAATATTATAAAAAGACTGATTGTTTAATCAAGTAGGTTTAAAACGATAATTTATAAAATATATAATTTCAGATACGCGATGTGATCGTGCCGTAGGTAGGTACCTACTACAACTGCGACATGTGATGTGCTTTTCGCTTTCGCAACCTTATTATCTCCTAACAAAATATTAATCAGAGATAGGGCAGACCGCCCAATAAACACAAACAGAATAAGTCCAAACATCCCGAGGGCGCGGGGGGCGAGCCCATTGGTCACCGCTCCCCCCCCACCCCCCCCCCGGCAAACAGCCGCAGCCTCGACACACGAGCAGCCTCCCTCTCCCGTCTCGGGGGAAACTATTAGCCGGGGTGGGCCGCGTGTGGATGTGACACATTAGTAAATGAGCCGACATTCGTTAGCTTTTCCGGGGAAAGCTCCCCCTCGCTCCGTCAGATACACCCGTCCCGCTCGCCCGGAATGCCGCTTTGTCTAAGGAAAACTCTTAATAGAACCGGCGCCGGTGTGCGTGTGTCCGCGCGCGCGTGTGGGTGTGTGGGAGCGCGACTCTGGAAAACTCGGGAACAAACTCGCCGCCAATGAGGAAGCTGATGAGATTTTTCTCGCAGTGTTTATAAGAGTTTGTTAGCTCTCCGCACACACATACCCCCGCTGAAATGAGCGGCCGGGCCTCTGCCCGCGTGTGGGTGTCCCTTCCCCTGTGTGTGTAACCTTTTATGTTACGTACGAGCTCCCAACTAATTTGTTCGCTAGCTTTTCCTCGAAAAGAATTCAAAGAAGAACGTAATTATATATAATTTTCAAAGAGATTAATTTGTAACAATAATTGGGAGAGCGCTCCCCGGCCCGAGACTTACGGAGCCCGAATCTATAACGAACGAAGAACTAGAGGAAAAGCTAATTTGTAAAGGACTTTCGCATTATTTCACGGTACAAAGGAAATTTCCCTTAACTGTTTACGAATTCAATTAAGAGTAATTGGCGTAGCTTTTCAAAAATCCAGGAAAAATAGGCTTAAACAAATCTGCTAACGAGCAATGAAATATAATCAGATTTAAACTTTTGCAGTACCAACATGGCGTACAATTAATGGCAGAGAAAAAGAGGAATAACATTTCCGAGTAAGACAGATTCAGTATTTTTTTTTTAATTCTAAGTTTGTAACACAGAGTATACAATTGTACAGAAATGATTACTTTCTTTAGGCGACATAGCATGGACATAGAAGAATGTCCCCCCTCACACATATTGAAGACACGCTTATAATACAGCTGACGTATTAATTCTTGTATAAATAAATCCCATCGTAAATAAAATGTATTTTTTACGATGGACATTGTATTTTTAATTTTTTCTAAACTGATTCGTAACGACTAAGTAAAACCGTATTTCTTTAATAAAGCGCGACTTATTTACTACGACGTTATTCTTAAAAAAGAGTATACTTTAGTTTGAAATTTACAGAATTATTTCAAAATTAACAAGCTCGTATTATTTTTTAAATAAGTCAAACGTATTGATCATGTCTATATTTTGGTGATATGCGGAGTGTGATTATAATCTAAAAAGAAATGACAAGTACTATGAGTGTGACTTGATACTTGGCTTGAAAAAAATAGTAAGTTATACACATAAATTGGAGAAAACTGCGCGTGTAACAATATTTTCGTAATTCTGAGGGACTTTCCTTGTAAACCTGTAATGCTTGAAGTTGACACCGGGTCGCAAATGCATCCGAGGAAACGGAAATACATCAGGAGATGTGCCGCCATCTATTGGGAAAATAAAAATTAAAAAGATTCTAACCCGAGTACTGAGACAATTTTGCAAAGACACATTCTGTTATAATGTCTAACCACAAATTTAATGCTTCAAATATTAATAATATTAGGTCCTTACATATGAAATTGACGTTTTGCCGTACTGGCAAATTTGATCTCAAATATCTTCTCTTTGGTTAGGAATTCCAAATCCAAATTTATACAGCTATTTACGCATGTATTTGTGTTTTGAAAATTACAATTCATTTGTTTTTTCCTCAATTGTTTTTTTCTTTGCGTCACTCAGTTTACAAAATGAAAAACTTGAAATATCGCGTTATTTACGAGTACGAGTTCCTCCGTGGCACCAGTGCTGCAGAAACGGCTCGAAGGATTAATGATGTGTATGGCGACGGTGCCGCAAAAGAAAACACAGTGCGTTTTTGGTTCCAACGTTTTCGTTCTGGAAATTTCGACCTGCAGAACAAGCCCCGTGGACGGCCGGAGACCAAAGTTGATAATGAAGAATTGAAGGCTATTGTGGAAGCGGATCCATCGCAAACCACATCCGAGTTAGCTGCAGGCTGCGGTGTTAGTGATAAAACTGTTTTAATCCACTTGAAGCAAATTGGTAAGGTGAAAAAGCTTGAAAGGTGGGTACCTCACGAATTGAGTGAAGCAAATCAACAAACGCGCGTTGACTGCTGCGTTGCATTACTCAACCGGCACAATAATGAAGGGATTTTAAATCGAATCATTACCTGTGATGAAAAGTGGATCCTGTACGATAATCGGAAGCGCTCATCGCAATGGCTGAACCCTGCCGAACCAGCCAAACCATGCCCCAAGCGAAAATTGACTCCAAAAAAGTTACTTGTGAGCGTTTGGTGGACTAGTGCTGGTGTCGTTCACTACAGCTTTCTTAAATCTGGCCAGACGATTACGGCAGATGTCTATTGTCAGCAACTGCAAACCATGATGGAAAAGCTAGCTGCTAAACAACCGAGGCTGGTTAATCGCTCTAGGCCACTGCTGCTTCATGATAACGCTAGACCACACACTGCACAACAGACGGCTACCAAATTAGAGGAGCTTCAATTGGAATGTCTAAGACATCCACCGTACTCTCCGGACCTTGCCCCAACAGATTACCATTTTTTTCGAAATTTGGATAACTTCTTGCAAAGGAAAAAATTCAACTCCGATGGGGCAGTCCAAACCGCCTTCAAAGATTTTATTGATTCCCGTCCGAATGGTTTTTTTAGTAAAGGGATCGATGAACTACCTATGAGATGGCAAAAGTGCATAGATAGCAATGGCACATACTTTGATTAAATAAATATATTATAATAAAAAAAAATCGGCTTTATGTTCCTCCCATACTAAACGCCAATTTCATATGTAAGGACCTAATATTAATAATACACATTCTATAACTTGAAATGATAATAAGAATTTGTAACGATTTTATCGATTTTCTTACCACCCCCTTTACTGCCATTAGCTTTGAGTCACACTCTGTTAAAACGTGCATATTGATTGCACTAATGAGTACAAGGAAACATTTTTTAAGTTTTTACCTTTTTACAAAGATAAGAGGACGGTTCTGAGATGAAGCTGGCTAACCAACACGACCGAGACAATGACACCGTCCCACTCACACCACCACCAGCGCAGCCGGGCGGGCAGCTACCTAATTTGGTGTACGTGTTGCGAGGGCAGTTTCTGGGCGTTGTACCCTTAATTAATCCCAGGCTCTATTACGGCGGCCGCCCATTGGCCGGGATGAAAGGGGGTGGCGGCGGAGTGGAAGGGGTCGCTGAGAAAATGCCAGGGAAATCTCGGCTTATTTAGCAGGAGCTGATTGCCCAAAGGATTTCTACTTGCGGGTGTTGGAATCCCGGACAGCAGCCGGCGCTGTACGTATACGGGACGGTGTTTGTACGAAAGGGTGATTATTCTAGGGGTATTTATGTGCGACAGAGAAGGACTCACTTAATAAAACTTCGCCGGAACGAAATACGGCGCTCGGATAAAGTTTATTATAACTTCATAAAGTTGTTTTATAAAATGAGATGTTTGGAAGTAACTTTGGGAAGAGACAAATGCTCTTCAAAGATTTAAAATGAAATGTGAAAGAGGTTTTGTTCAGAATATAATAATGATAAAAAATAACAAATTGTACAAATACTAATTAACTAGCGATAACCCGTCTAAAATGACGGTTCTTTTTATTATTGGTTAAAACTATATATATTGTTTCTTCTTCTTCAAATATAGCAAAATTACTTTGTGGTGACTTAATTATAATTTATATAAACTAACTTTGTAAACGCCACTTTTTTATTGAAAAAAATTCAACATGTTTCGAAGCCAATGGCTTCTACGTCAAGATAACAAAAATAAAATTTAAAAATCGAAGTATAGATCAAAATATTAAAAAGTTATGTATGGAAAATGATAATATAAAGTACCTACTTAACATGAAAATAAATTTAAAAGATAACTATTTGCAAAAGGACCTGATTATTTATAACATTCATTTTACTATTAACACTACTTCTTAGTTCCTAAATTTCTAATTTATCAAACTGTGATTCTGTATAATTAGTATGTAAAATTTGTAAACCCTTGTTAATATCAAAAGAATGATCCATAGCCAAAAGATGGTTAGCAAATTTGGAATAATTATTACTATTTAAACAGCTTAAGTGTTCCTTAACTATAATTTCAAAATTTCTATACGTTTTTCCTATATAAAAATAGTCACAATCATTACAAATCAATTTATAAACACATGATTTTTTTAAAAATAATCCTTATCTTAATTATTTAATATGTATTTTTTAAATTTATTATTAGTATAAAAAGCTGGTTGAATAACATTTGAGATATTTTTAACTATTGAACCAGAAATTTCATTATTTATAAATATAATTTTCCTCCAATGTTTATCAGAATCAAAAATTGAAGGGTAAACAAATGATTTAAACTTTTTTTCTTGTACTTTTTATTTAACATAATATCAATTAATTTTTTATCATAACCATTATTAAACGCGATTTGTTTAATAATTTTTAATTCAATATTAAAATTATCAACAGATAATGGAATATTAATTAATCTATTTAACATTGAGTGAAAATTGACAATTTTTGAGAATATGGATGGTTACGAAATATGTTAAAATCAATTTTATTATTAACAATTGAAATATTCAAATCCATTTTTTTTTTATTTCTATGATAAATTGAATCCTTTTAGGTAGGTAGTTTATTTAAGAAATTAAGAACATTTTTAGTTGTCTTTCAGTACCAGTAAATTGAATAATTTTATGTAGTTTATTTAAGAAATTAAGAAAATTTGTTTAGTTGTCTTTCAGTACCAGTCCATATACATAAAATGTCATCAACATATCATTTCCAAAAAAAATAATTAATAATAAAGCAGAACTATTAAAAATTCTTTTCTCTAAATTATTTAAAAATATATCAGCCACTAAAGAACTTATATACTTATATCCATTGATAAACCCTCTTTTTGTTTAAAAAAAGTATTATCAAATTGAAAATAATTTTGATTTAAAACAACGTTAAAAAGTCTATTCAAATCATGAGATATTTAATCATATTTGAAGAATTTAATAATTCATTTATAATAATTTTAATTTCTTCAATTGGAACACTAGGAAACAAATTTACAACATCAAATGAAACTAAAAATGAATTATTTGGAATATCCAATACTTTTAAATGGTCCACCAATTTTTTAAATTTTATTTTTCTTATCCTGACGGCGAAGCCATTGGCTTCGAAACATGTTGAATTTTTTTCAATAAAAAAGTGGTGTTTACAAAGTTATTTTATATAAATTATCTATATTGTATTTAAGACGTCTAGCCTATTAAAGTTTATTCTAGAATCATGTTCAAGGAAAATTTGAATTTTAAGTATTGATCATATATATATAAAATACGATATATATGATCATATTTTTTGCGATACAAATTTACAAAGGCCGTTTAGTACAAAATTACTATGCGACTGTCAAGCACAAATTGACTTAATTTAAAACCATTAAACTAATACTACAAATCCGTTTTTTAAATTCACCGTTTGACAGATTTTTTAAAACAAATCGCTTTCTAAGTGGAGAACATTCAAACTAGTTCTGTCAAATCAAGGCTAACAGCGCCATATATCAGCATTAGTTTTAAGTGTAGCGTTAGAGACAGACATACGACGGCAATTATTATAGGCAGGTTGTTGAAATAAACACATTTTTAAACATTTAAATCAATTAAAACTATAACATTTAACTTTCAAAAATTTCTTTGATTTTAAGCAGTAAAATTCATTTTCTCTACTATGTTGTGGACCTTTCTTATAAGTATATATTTAATTCACTTAGTTATGCTTTTATGCATTTAAACAATTAAGATTCATAAATAAATAAATAAAATAAAAATGCTTTCAGCGTGGTATAGGAGTCAACACTCCAATGTATGCAAAAACCACCATAAACCAAAGATCTAATTAACCTCGAGGAGAACATTAAAATCAAGAAGAGATTGGAAAGATAAACTAGAATAATTTTTTCTCATATTAAAATAACAACAGTGTAAAAATATTTTAAAAATTAAGAAAGATCAGATTATGAAGTTTCTGCAAAGGCAATTTAAAATTTGGTGTAAATATGGTTTAAGAAACTCGGTGAAGGAATGTTGAAACTATGATGGTTACAGTTATGGAAGATGTTTAAGAGTCATTATGTATTTACATATTTTGCTATTAAATATAAAAAAAACCCATTTCACCTTTTAATAGACCAAACACATAAAGCAATTAAAATACCGTCTACCCAAAAAAATTAACATACATTAAGCGTTTTCTATAGTAGATGACAAAATAAAAGCATTAACACATCAGTTCGTTAAAAAAAAGACATTTTCATTTGTTTTTTAACGACATGTTTTATTTTTTAAAATTCTTTTTTATGCTTTAACAGTCCAAGAGGCCCAATTATAAAAGCGAAACACACCACAAAACACCCAGACTTGAGTAAATCACATAGATTAATTGTGATCTCACCGGGAATCGAACCCGGAACCCTCGGTGTGGGAAGCCAGTGTCATGCCATCATGTCCTCACTGGGCTACGAGGGCCACCATGTTATAAATAATTAGCTATAAACCGTCAAAATGACGTACTTTTACTATATCTTTCGGCTGCGAGTTAAGGCTAGCTTAGCGTAGCATCTTAATAGGGTAAGTGAGGGACATTTTTACATAGAGAATTATGTTTTTATTAATTACTAACCGTACACCCGTGAAAAATCGGGAAATAATAATAACGATTTGCTTTGCGTGAGCGCGCAACACACATATGCCGCGCTGATTGCGTGTCACACTCTTATTATTTAAATTTTTAATTCCAGCAATTTACGGATTTTAGACGGACAGATAGTCAGAGAGCGAAATTATTATGTTCGATGTAGGTACCTTATTTTTTATATCTCAACATTATTTGCGCTGGTAGTATTAGTGACGGGCATTGCAACGTAGACAAATTTGTATTTGAATTTTTGATAAAAAAAAGAAAAAAAAGTAACCCATAAAAAACAAGTTTTTATTATACTCATTTACTAGTTGAAATATTTTTTTTCGCTTAACCTACGCCTTGGGCTTCGGTCGGGCGACGCTACGAAAGGGAGTAATAAAAAAATTCCAAAAATCCGTCTACAAGACGCGTTGAAATATTTTCATACAACTTAATAAGTTGTATGAAAAAACCATTCAAAATTTGAAAAATCCAAAAATTTATTAATTTTTTTTAACGAAAATTTGATAGATCTTCTTGATCGTCGCCACGAGTCTGCTTGCAAAGTTTCAGCTCGATTGGATCAAGGGAAAGGGGTTTAAAATGGATCCAAAGTTTTTTCGTCAGACGAAGCAAGACGCCACGAGTAATAAAGACACAATTTGCAATCAAAATACAACATTCAAATTCTTGCATTGTTCGGGTAGACAATTTGAATGGTAATTCTAATTAATTATACAATATTATACATATTTCATGACAGTTTTCATGAACACAAGAGAACTATTACCGACTTGCTAAATTAGCTGTTTAGTCTCTTTGTTCAGTCTCACTCTGTTTTAGCTCACTCTATAAAATTACTTTTTTCTGTTTTTTCTTGAGTACATATGTTTCAGCTATTACTTTTTATGTCTATGTTTGCTGTGTTCACATTTAAGTGATGAAAAGCATTTAAACTTGTATAATATAAACTTGTATGACATAGGTAATACGAATATTGTATAATATTCGTATTACCTTTATCATGTTATGTGTTTTTCATTGTATGTGAATCATTCTAAAAAAAAAGAATAAAATATAATGTAAAACTTTGGACATAAAATATATTTACATATATTTAATCATAGAATGTACCACTTTCATTAGCAAAATATCTGTGGAAAACAAATCAGTAACACAAAACATTAAAAACAAAAATAACAGTGTAGGGTTAGTGTGTATACCCCTAATTAAACGTTAAAACAGTACAGTGATTTTGTATTTAAGAACACAGAACCATGGAAACGGCAACAAAAGATTTTATCTGAATTCTTGATTTTCTTTTGCTCACTGGTTTTTACCAAACACCAAACATGAGATGAAATGACGAAAATTAAATTCGTATTGCGAGTTTAGATACCTACGTGCTTTCTTTCGATAACATTGGCGATTTTTTCACTGTTTTTTTCACCTTTCAAAACAATTAAATTGATGAATACACGGATAGCATGGGTTAGTTTGCTACCTTTAAGGGATCATTCTGGTTTAGACGCTCGAAAAATGGCTATTTATATGATTTTTTAATGAAAAAACTATTATAGATATTTATATACGGTTTATTCAGATCAACAAATACACTTTTGAAAAATATACTGGCGACCTTGATAACGGCTCATCTAAAATACAATAACCAAAAATATTTATAATCAGTATATAAGTGGCTCTACCGCATTCTATGGAAATTAATATTTTTTGATAAATAAAAAAATGGCGATTATTTAAAAAAACAAGAAAATGAAGTTTTTTTCACTGTTTTTGGCCGAAAAAAATAGTAAAAATTACAATTTTGACTTGGTTGTAGAATGTGCTGAAGATAAGACTATTTAGAATAGTTAAAATTTCATTAGGATCGGTTCAGTGATTCCGGAAAAATCATGGTCGCCGACCGGAAAAAACATAGTTTTGAGAGAAACGCGTTTAAAGTTTTCTTAGGAAAAAAGTCTTTCCTCAAGTCAATCAGCGACGCCAGCACCATACATTAAGATTGACCTATTAAAGTTCAATTCTAAGAAACAAAACACGCAGCTGCTTCAATGAATAGAGGCGGGGAGAGTGGAGTAGACAAAAGGCGTGACGAGTAGAAAAAAGGAGTGACGGCCGAGCGCGCTCAGGTAGTAGAAGTAGAAATGTAAAGATCGGAAAATAATATAGTTGGACTGCTCCGATCACTTTAAAATTTAACACATACATGGATACTTATTTGAAAATTCTTCTAATTAAGAGATTATAGAGCATCGTTAACATCGTTTCTAATTCAGGTAAATTCATTTACCCTTCTTTCTAACTACCACATTAACCATTATGTAAGTTAAAATATGATTGAGAATTATGAACACATTAAGAACGATTTTCTTTCAAGTAAACCCATTAATACGAGACTATGATTATTTTACAAACGATAAATATAAAAAAAGTGTATTGAAAACAGAAGAAAAGGGTGGACGTCGTAATAAAAGCGATTAATGCTCAAGGGAAAAAAGAAAAAGGCTTTTACTTGAAAGCAATTTTCTCCACACTAAACCACGCCCAACTTTTAATAACTAAGGCATAATAAATAAGAACTCCGCAGTGAGCATCCCAACCCTTCCTCCGGCGGTGTGGCCCCGCCCTCTGTTATAATTAATACGGCGCGAAAATTAAGCGCAAAGTTTTCCCGGGAAAATAGTCCAATGGCGCCCTGCGACTGTTTTAAGCGTCGTTTTAATTGGAGCGGGCCATTCATCCCCTGATTGCGAGGCCAATGGCGAGGCGGCCGCGTTTTAATTACCGCCTAAGTGGGGGATCCGAAGGCTTTGGCGCGCAGAATCGCGGCTTAATTAATGCGGCGCAATTTTCCGGAGGAACGAGAGATATTTGCATAAACGAGAGGGGGACGTACCGACGCTGTGTTAATTGGTGAAAAGAGGAATGCTAATTAACCAATGAGGTTGCAGAGTATAATTAATAAAGAGGCGTTAACGAATGAACGCGCAAAATCTTTAAATATTATTATAGAGTAAGTGTGTGAATTGCGTTATAAATTTTTTATATATTACAATAAATAATGTGCAAATATTAAAACATCTGTTTAATTTAGATATATTATACACGTATATCAATCATCCAAACGTAAAAAACATGCAAAAATACATCAAGAAAAGTCAATTTAACTATAATGGTTACGGATATTTTATACGAACCGTATGTTTTTCGTTCGTTGAATACGAATATGTCATTTCGTTGAATACGACCTCAACAAAACATCGAGAATCGTTTCTCGGAAAAACATACGGTTCGTATAAAATATCCGTAAACATTTACAGTTAAATATGTCTAACGACCGTAATAATAACCTTAACTCTTTAGGAAAAGTCAAATTTTTAATAATAATAAAAATTCATACAGAAACCGTGCATGCCTTAAATGTTCGTAGCAAATTTTTTTTAAATTTCATCTCAATATGAAGACCAGTAAGGTTTTTTTACTAACTGTTTCTCAATGCACTACAATTAATACAAAACATGCTTATAAAAGACAATCTTACAATTTAAAAAAATGTAGATGTTGGTGTGACATTTTTCATGCCCATACCGTCATTCTTAATAAAATAGATCAAAGTGGTCCTTTTATGTTACGTCTTTAAAATATTTGGTTTTGGTTTCGCTACGAGATCTTGTGTCTCGTACATGAAATGAGACTATTAAGATTCACATATTTCCATGTAACGAGACTGATAAATGTGCATAGTAAATTTTTATTCCCAATCGTCGGTCCGGTCGCGGGGTCTTATATTTAGTTCCTGTAATGAGATGATCCGTGCACCCGCGGAGCACACTTCCAGCCGAGCAGACGCATCTAACGAAGGCCGGTACGTCAATCCCGGCGACGACAGACGCCAGCACAAAGGCTAATTATGAATTTTCTCAACCGGCAGCCATCTCATTAATGGCGTGTCTAGGCCGGCTTCGCGCGCTATCGGACGGCGATCGCGGCCCGCGACGTCCAATGAGCAATGTGAATCGATTTTATGTAAAACAAGCTCAGCCACCGGCATTCCGGCCACTTTTTCTCATCTTATATTCACGAAACAATACTTGTTCAATCACTCACGGGCTGGTGACGTTGACATTTCATCACGCTGCGCGCACGGGCAGATTTCCCAAACGCGGCCTATTTGCGCGCGCAGCGCCCCTAATGGGCGCGCGCACAATGCAAGATGGCGGCGATGATGTGCATGCGAAATTCAAATTCGCGCAGCAAGGGCAAAGGCGTCGCCTACGCGCAGGATTCGAAATATCTTCCCCATCGTTTCGGGAGGATTTCAAAAAACATAAATATTAAAATTTTCTCGACGCGACGAAGGCCTAATTACGTATGAATAACATTAAATAAATGCGAGGAGCTGGCAGAAACCGACCGAGGGCCTTCGGTCTATTTACTTAACCTAACTAAATGATATCCATTTATTGCAATTGTTTTACCTTGTAGTTAGGTTAGGTTATTTATTTACTTGTTTATAGTAATTAATAGGAAAAATCAATAAGATATATTTATAAGAATATGTTAATTAATGATAAACCTACTTCGCATTGTTTACTTTGTAGGAATTTTCATCTTAGACGTAAGTTTGTCTTTGGAAACCGCTGATCTTTTAATCACATAAAGTAGATGTATATTTATTTATTTAATTTTGAGAACAAACACGTATAAAAATTAAAATATAAAGAAAATAAACAATTAAATAAAATCAGATAAAGTTACTGATCATCCACTAGAACACTTACATGTTATCGCAAGAATTCTCAATGATTAAAGTGCAAAATATGCTGGCAAATTAATTATTAAAATTAAAATTGAAGTTTTTTTTTAAATACCTACATCATTGCAAATAATCAGGCAAACTAATAATATTAATAATAATCCGACATCATGTGAATTTGTTTTAAGAATGTCTATTTATGTTACGACACATCTAGACAGAAATTTATAAAAAGTTATGTTTGTACTGTAGACTGGTAGACCCGAAGTAAGGGGATTTTTAGTGGGCGAATCGAACAAAATGAATGTATTGTAATGTAATGTAAATTTTGACAATTTTATAAAGGCGTGTCTCATTACAATTAATCGTTCGAAAATTTATTGCGCACTGTCCGAATCCTTTGTAATATGTCACAACACTATCGAAGGATCGAGAACAAGAATAAACTATAAAGTACGAAAATTTGTAGGTATATAAATAAAGAACCACGCCGCGGCGGGGGGTGGGAGCAGTTGTCGTGTTTGACAGCTCGATTCAGTGCAAAGACGACCGCGAGCCGCGAGACGACGCCCAGGGTGGCCAGTCGTGAATTGCGAAGCGACAGATATCGAGCGAAATAATAGAGCGAATTATCTTATTGTCGGCGAAATAAACCAGAGCTATAAATATTATGTGCGAGAATTAATGTTCAACAAATGATAAATACGTGCTACCCAGCGATAGTAAAGTGTTAATATACGAGGGATATATTGCGAAATAGTGTAGGTTAAAGAAAAGCGTCAAGTTTAATTCGTGTTAAGTGACTTTGTACTTTGAATAATTAATAAATCATTAATATAACTAAGCATTAATTATAAATAGCTAATTATTTTCAAGAGTTTTCATTCATTCCTCCCTTTTATACTTATACTGATTTTATTGTCACGACACGTGACAATAAAATCAGCATATAAATAATAACGAAACATATTTTTGAGCTTGTGTAGTATTTGTACATTGTGTTGTAGACATTGTGAAAACTAATACACATAAGTTATATCTAAATGAAGAGGATAAGAGACCGCAGCAAAAAAAAAATATCTCAAATTAGTCAACAACTATTCCAATGTTCTACAAGTTTTTCGATGCCTCTGCGATAAAGAACATCCGGTATTGATACAAAGAATTCGTCATTCGAACAGGAGGTATCGAAAATGCTCATTTTTTACTCCCTTTCTTTAAACTCGTAGCGTCTGTTTGCTTGTCTGACGAAAAAACTTTGGATCGATTTTTAACCCTTTTCCCGTGATCCAATCGAGCTGAAACTTTACAAGCAGACTCGTGGCGACGATAAAAATGATCTAACAAATTTTCGTTAAAAAATTAATAATTATCACATAATTTTGGATTTTTAGAAATTTTAATGTTTTTTTTCAAATTGGTATCATTATAGAAAAGTTTGCGGCGGCCAGATGACGTCATGGAATATTTAAAATTTGAATTACTCCGTCGGTATAATAGGTACTTCACTACGAATTTCGAAAATTTATGACAAATGGTTCACAGATAACAGCAAAATTCGTTTTTTGGAAAAAAATCAAATAATAATTTATTTCTTTTAGATTTCTGCTACATTACTCAAATCTGATTCAGACGATTTTAAACCATTTGACGCTGGAAATTCATAAGGTACGATATTGCTGATAATTGAATCTATCAAAATCTTGATTAAACTGACTGACAAATGTTTTTAGAATTTAATCTTCAATGCATGAAGTGTCTCACCAAAGCTCAAAACATCTGACATTTTAGAAATATATATATAATTCCTGTAAGTTTAGTGTTATGTTATATGTATTAATTCGTCTTTAATTGTTAAGATTTTAATTCGCCAAAAGGAATTTAAGAGGAAATAAAATGAAAAGAAAATTCAAATGAAGATAAAGATATATTTGTAGAGATTTTTGACATAGATAGTTTTCGAGACATGTTTCATTTTCAGTCAATCAATTATTTAATGATGGTAAACTTAATTTACAAAGAAAGGGAGTAAAATAAAAAGTTTGTTTTTATGGGCTGGTTTTATTCTACTTGACATTCTATTTTGATTATAATTAAGAAAATTTATAAACGTAACATAAAAGAAAAAATCTTGTAGAGCGGTAGTGTAGTCGTTACCAATTTGTTTTACTTTAAAAAAATGGTCACTATTTATGTTAACACCTAACAATGGGCGGCACTTCTCACGGCTACTTACGCTCATTTGATAAACAGAACGGCCTTGTTTCAGACGGGGTGGTTGTGTGTAAGTGTAGGCCCCGGCAGTAGGCGCTCCAGCTTATTTGGCGCAGATCGGCAGTGGCAGTATTTTAGGCCCCGCTTTGCAACACTGACCATTGATTGACAGTGAATGAAGGCTGACGGCCAAGATGGCGGACGGCGGGAAACGACGTTTGAAAATCGAGCCAATTTGATTGTTTTAGGACAGAAATCACGGAACAATAGCACAACTGACTGAAAATTTGAATAATCCCATGTTCGCGATAGTGGAATGTTTGCATTTATAATAATTATTATTATACCACGGGGATGCATTATTTAAGACGTACAAATTATAATAGGATATAACGTATATAGATAGTCTCGTAAATATTCGTACAAAGTCTCTATATTATACTGAATATTATTTACAATTTATTTATCACTAAGACATTTTTTACTATTAATGTTTTATTTATTTATAAAAAGTGTATTATGTAAAAACTTCATATCAAGAACTTATTCCTAAATTATGATTATTGATTTCCGATATTTTTTTTCTGAATATTATTAACTATTCATTTTATCATTAAGGCATTACTTATTTTTTATTTGTCATAAAAAAGTGTATTATGTATTGTATAAAAACTTATTTATTATATATTATTTATTGTCAATTTACGTTAAAAGTGTATTGTGTTATTATGTAATTTTCAAAAAGTTAACAAATTGTTCTTACTTTCTACTCTAATGTCACTTTAGGACCATCTATTAGGGTCATTAATGACCCGTTGACGGTCTGTTTGTTGAAAAAATAAAAAATAAATAAAACATAACAATGCATTTTATGTAAACTAAAATATACATTATTTTAAGCACATATTAAGTATTTATGCTAATAAAATCAAGAAATGCTAAGGCGCTTGCGTGGAAAATCTTTGACCGATAGAATGAGGAATGAACAAATTAGGTGTGAATGTAGCGTTGTAGATAGAATAAAGAAAGGATCGTTGAGATAGTTTGGCTATGCTGAACGTACGAGCGAGGAAAAAAAGGTTAAAAAAAGACAGCGGGAATAGAGGGCGTCCGCGAAAGACAAAGTATTGGAGGATGGCCCTGTTAAAATCTCCAACAAACGTAGAGCGTACATGATAAGTTGTATGAATGAGACCGAAGCAAAAGTGGTATGCGAAGATAGAAGAATGTGGCATTACATCCTCTCTGCCGACCCCTGCGACGAAATGGTGTGATTTTAGTCAGTTAGTTAATAAGTTGAAATCACCAATAAATACGGATCGAGGACATTGGAAAATGTTGATTCTAAGATGAAAAATAAATTACCCGGTTCCATACGAAATAGCTGAATCCTAATTTGGAGGAGATAATAAATAAGTTGATTGTGCTTAATGATGTGTCAGTGTTATAATCTAGGATAAATTGTTTTGAATGAGAAACCAAATAGCTTTCTTGTTTAATCTTTTCAATTGTTCTATCCAAAATGTTATATTCTGTGACCGTAACTTTAGTATTTAAATAAGTTGATGTAGGAGTTAATTTTCAAGATATTATAAATTCTATGTTAATCTAAATATAATAATTTCGTTGTTTGTTCGTCTGCCTGTCTGTAACTTTGTGAAACGTCCGTAATTTCATTCGAATTCACGGCTAAAAAAACGAAATTAAACAACTGGAGAAGTGGCTTGAATCCCGGGCGAGCATATGATCTCCAGAAATATACTACATATAGGACTTGGCAAAAACGCGAACCAAGGTTCCATTCTTGTCATTCTTGACGGGTTACAGCTACCAACCTGCAAGATATTTAGTCATATTCTTTTATAATAAAAAGTAAATAAAAAAACTCACTGGGCACTGAGAAACCTGTTAAAAAATATAAAATTTATATTTACTGATTCCTTAAATAATGTCAATTTAGCGTCATGAAAAATAATTTCGATTAAAAATAAATACACATAAATTTAGTAATTGGAGATTTTGTTTGTGTGAAATGCCACTTTTTTTTAATGTAAATTTGAAATAAAACCTGTACATCACATTCGATCGATATATCAATTTCATATGATATGCGACCTTTTCATTTTGATGGTATATTTTTCAACACGAAAAGCAATCAGTTTGGATATTAGGATATTGTAAAATGCAGAAACAAAATCTAATTTCAAGATTTTTTAAGAGCCTGTCGTGGATTTTTTGGAAAATTTTGATAAATATGGTCAACTTTGAACTGAGGTTTGGATTTTTTACAATTTTTTACAATGTATCGACTAGTTTTATAATAGAAACAATATTACGAATTTTTTTTTGGAAATTTTTGGCAAAAAAGATTAAGATTCCAAAATTATCTAACTACGAATTAATAACGTATTTGCAATACCGTGTCGAAACAAGGTGAAACGTTGTCAGTTTTATGTTGAGTATTGGCTAGCCAATACTTAACACTGACCACAGCATTAAATTCACAACAACACATCAGCCCTGATAATGGACCCTGCAATGGGATCCGAAATGTCGGTCGTAAAGGTCGCAATAACAAAACAGAATATACGTATATATATATATGTTGGAAAATTTGAAAAAAAAATACACTGAATATAAAAATTTAAGGAGATGAACTAAATCCGTACATTAAAAAAGGGGGTTGATTCACAGCGGAAGATTGATCCCTCTTGAGTATTTTAGGACCCATTTTTACCGCAGTTAAAATATTTATTTTTGCATAATTAAATCCCCTGGTAAACAAAACCATTTTTTTTAGAATAGATGTTGCTTTAAAAAAAAATCGTTCCAAACCGAGTCTCTAAAAACGTCTTCTTGTAATAAAGCGCGACTTATAAGACAATATACTTTTCATAAGTATTCGGTTTGACCCTTTCGTAATTGTTTTGAAATTTACAAGCTCGTAATAATTTTTTAACAAGTAAAATGTATTGGAACCCGCCGTGGAACCATGTTATGTACTAAAAAATTAACTTTAGTTCATGTACTTATATTTTGCTTGTCTGTGGATAAATAAATAAACAGGGTGTCTCATAGCTAGTAGCAAAAATTTCGGGGGAGTCTTCTTCATGCAATTTTGAATACAAAATATTCTTTACACTTTGGGTGAAATGTCGACACTTACGGAGATAAGCGACATCAAAATTAGCATTTTTTAAAAAATAATTTTTTCTTTTTTCCAGTAAAAAGTTGGACAATCCCGTCAAAGTAAAAAGTCACTTAGACGGAAAATTATAAATTTACATAAAATAAAATAAAATATTGAAAAAAAAGGGAGAAAAATTGCGTTATCTTTTGATTGAAGATTTTGACCAAACGCGATAAAATTCAATGTTCATTTTCGGTATGTACATATCTGTGCTGTTGCAATTTCGACAAAAAACTTTATTTTCGGTTTGGAAGAGAGAAAATTTGCGTTATGTGTTTTTTACAACTTTTAAAAAAGGAAAAGAGACAAAAAACTCTTGTGCTTAGAGAGGGAACTTTTTATAAGGTTTATGTCAATTATTTGACTTGTATTGCATCGAATGAATTTTTGGTACCTATTCTATATAAGTAACTACGTAAGTTACTGTAGTGATGTGATAGGGGAGAATGGGGTAATCAGAGCCGGCGGGTTATGAGAGTCATCCTGTTCTACGTGCTACTTCTAGTGTTAGGAATGTGCCGAAAAAATCTAACGGCTTCGGATACGTTCTGAACTCATCCTCCATTTAGCGTATAGGTTCGGATAGGTTCCATCTCCAATTTCAACATCAAGGTGAGTATGTAAAACTATATTTAACCTTTATTTGCATTGTATGCATTGCCATTCATGTTTTGTATGATATTTAAGCCTGAAAATACTTTTTTATTTGTTTTTTTTTAAATATTTGAAATATCGTAGTATGGGGTAATTAGATCGTTGGCTCCCATTACCCCTAAAGTGTTTTTATTTAAACATTTTTTTGCTTCTTGCCATTTCTCTTTTAATGAAACTTCAAGCAACAAGTCTTCTATTGACGAGTCTAATATTTGAGATGATGATAGTGATCTCAGGGAAGAAGAAAATACTTGCGGCATATGCTGTGACACCGGGAAAATGGAGAACTTTGGTATAGGTGCTTAGTATACGGAATTTGGGCACATGCTCAGTGCTCGGACTATGAAGATGCCAAGGAATTCATTTGTTATTATTGTCTTAAGAGAGTCGTTTAAGTCCAGAATGCCTAGGTATATCATTTTATATTATAAAAATGTTTCATCCAATTCATTTTTGTATTGTCTCTCATTTCCCCGTATGGGAATATTTGGCTCTGATTCCCCCACCAATCGGGAAATGAGAGCAAAAGGTACTTTTTTTTGAAAAAATAAAATTTTCCACTTGCATTGCTTTTTTCTTAACTATATGTAGATATTTTCGTAACTAGTTAATGAATGTAATAGAAAAGTCAAATTTCCACACAAAAAAGAATACAGCCTATTTATAAAATCACATTTTCCTTAGTAGGCTCCAATTCCCCCACTCTCCCCTACTCCAAAATTTTACAGAAAATAAGTCAGAAATATTGAAAAAAATGCCAACTTCGATGTGGCTTATCTCAATTGTAAATAATTTTCTTCTCAAAATTGCACGAAGAAGACTCCCTCAAAGTCTTTGCTACTGTCTACGAGACACCCTGTATAAACTCAAGTGGATACATACACCAAGATAAAAATAAATTCGATTAAAAATAATATTTTTTTAACGATTTTTCATGTCATTGTTTTTTCATACATTTAAAAAATGTACCGCAATATTTCGAGTAGGTGTGCCGTACCTCACAGCGTGTACACCTACCGTGCATCATTTAAGGAATGCGCCTCGTGGTTAATATGAAATGGGCTCTTTTTTATATGTGCATATTTTTAAAGCGCTGCCCGCAGAGGACAGAAGTGTTTCTCCTGACGCGGGCCGTTACCGAACATCCTCGGACACAATGCGCCGCGCGCCATCTTGAGTGGGACGCCGTGATTTTATGGGCACAAATCCATATAGGAATTCAGTTTCCCGCGCAATCTGCATACAGAAGCGCGGGCGACCACACCGGCCGCGCCGGCTGCGCCAATCCGAGATGTCCGATACAGACCGCCGCCCAATCACGCGGACGCTGCAGGACAATAGCGGAACAATTCTAAATATCTTTTCTCCGTGTAAATAAATCAAATACTTGAACGCCTTTCACCCTGAACCATTAAAAATAATATTTATTGAATTGATAATTTTTTATATTTAATATCTTTTTAACAGAGCTAATCAAAAATATTCAAGCAACAATATCTTACGTAAGACATTGGGCTATCAAGAAGGTAACTTCTATCGAATATTAAAAATTCATTCAATTTAATACAAATCAAATAAAATGATAACAACTTTTTAATTTACAAAAATATATTTTCAAAATGAATCGACTAACTAACCACTACGCAGTTTCGCCGCAGGGGTAGGCAGAGGAGACAGGACGCCGCATTATCTCAGCACATCTTAGCACTTTGACCGCGGCCACATTCATACATCTTTTCATGCGCTCTATGGTTTTTAGGGCTTTTTAAGGGCCACCCTCCAATATGTGTTGTGTCATGCCAGTTTTTTTGTGGACAATACTAGCCTCATATTTGATTTAGTTAATGATAAATACAAAATAATACCTTTGACAGGAAAAATTATTTATTCATATCGATATAGAGGGTTTAACAGAGATGGTGTACAATAGTTACCTGCCTAAATTTTAAATCGTAGATATTGAAGGAACAATATTTTTGTAAAAAATAGGACTATCATTACAGTAACTTCTATAGAATAATCACAATTCATTCGCATTAACACAAGTTAAATAAAATGATAAAAACCTTTCAAATTTCTGCGGGGTTTTAATTATTTTATTTGACTTTTTCCTGGAGAGACTACATTACGAATGATGAGGTTCTCAACAGGATCGGTGAAACCAGGCACATGATGAATACCATCTCGAAAAGGCGTGTTGGTGTGAATTTTACGTCATGAAAATCCGCTCAAAACTATACTGGAGGGAATGGTAGAGGGAAAGATTGCCAGAGAGCGCCCTCGCCACGAATACCTTGAGCAATTATGCCAAGATATGAATTGTGCCTCCTACACAAAGCTGAAGAGAATCGCTGGAGACTGAGCAGAATGGAGATGGAGATGTGCTTTGTTGCAAACCAATCCCACGGGTTGAAACCCAGTGATATTGAAGAAGGATTTGACTTGTATTGAAGCGAATGAATTTTAATATTCGATAGAACTTACTGTAATGATAGTCCAATGTTTTACAGAAGAACAAAAATATTGAAAAAAATGCAAATTTTGAAGTCGTTTATCTCCATAACTATTGATATAAGGACATTTTATTTTATTTTATTTGGGAAACATACAGTACAATTTTAATTTCTTTTTATATAATATAAAAAAAATATTCGTGAGTATGACCAGTAAAGTTTCCTCGAAGCTGGTAAAAAAAAAGAAAAACTAAATAAAAAACAATGATAAAGAATATGTGATAGATAATAAATATTTTAAAGATTTAAATTATGACAATGCATAAAATGGGAGGGGTGGGGAGAGGGTGCTTGTAACATTGTAGCTTGAATATTTTTTACTCATAATCATAATCAGGATGACGAAACTAATCAAAAGTATAAAATGTTTACAAAATTTAAAAACAATTATAATAATTCTAGTTAATATCCGTGACCAAAATTAAAACGTAGTAAAATTAACAGGCATGGTAATATAAAATAAAATATTGGATACGACAAACTTTTTAACGAAGAGACTTAATGATCGAAGAATGTGAAATATTCGGAAACCTTTTGCAATACTTGATAGATATTTGTAAATGCAGAACCTTATCATGTTGCGCAGAAAACCCCGAGTTAAGATAAGAACCATTTTGCTCGCGCGAGTAGACAAACAGCGCGGGCCGTAACAGTCGAAGCGTTAACTCCAACAAGTCGGAACATTAGCTGGCGGATTGTTGACACCGCTGTGTAATTGTTGAACTCTGGAATGCGGCCATTGTGAGCGCTGTGTGAGCGAGGTGTGTAATGGTTTATGGAAGCAGTTTACGGCGGCCAGTAGGAGAATCGCCATTAAAATCAATCAGTCGATGCCCCGCGCCGCGAGGACGGGAGGAGCCGAGCCGTTCGCCATTTCATTAACACCGTGTAGCCGGCGTTACGGTGTCGTAAAGCTCGCGAAAGGGAGAGTCGACTGCTCTGGCTGGCAAAAAAAGCCACCGAGTCGAAATGAATGAGCGACTTACAGGACAAATTTTCAACATGTAACGCGCGGTCAACAACCGCTTGTGACGAGGCTAGGTTTAATAAAGTGCATATAGTAAATGGTGATACGAGCGTCGTACTGTGGAAATTGTTTAATACTTTTAATTATTATTATTTGAGATGTTAAAGTAATCGTAATTTTTCAGAATTTTTGAAATATTTAACAGAAAATGGTCAGACTTCATAGCATTTTTTTAACGGTCCACGGAGAGGCGGCGGTAGCAACATGCATTAGGCGGCCGGTTCGGCTTATCGTTTTTTTTTGTACATGTATTACCTGTTATTTGCCAAAATCCCCCGAATTGTCACAACATTCGAACCTTTTTACCTACTACAGTTAGATACTAAGTATAATGTAAGTCTGGCGGTCTTTGGCTCCTTCTAGTTTTACCAGTCGTTACCTGTTCTAGTGTAACTAAGCTAAACGCTTTTGCTATGAAAATAGCTTCTCTGTCTGTGCTACGAAAATAACTTGCTGGTATGTAGTGAGGTTCGAACCCGCGACCTTTGGATCACGAGGCGAGAGTCCTAACCACAAGACCAACAAGCTACTCGACTGTACGTCTGAACTTTCTATTGACTGTATATTTATGACATACTTAATCTAATACTTAATAAATCTCTCTTCCTATACCAAACTATAAACAGTTGAAATATTAATCAAAACGTCATGTCATAATTTACAATCGTCGATCGCATGGTCATGGAATCAATGTGAATTAATGTTGAGGAATTAAAATAGGTATTTGTCATACAGTTCATAAATTAGAATATGTTTTCACAAATA
>JADDOH010002381.1:0-49553 GCA_016648135.1 Agrypnia vestita
ATATAAGAAATAAAATATATATATTGTATGTAAGAAATAAACACAAACAATAAACTATATATGAGAGAATTATACATTTAGACATTGTATATAGGGAGTAAAATCATTCAAACAGAAGCCAACAAAGCGGTTACCAAATGTAGGCAGACTACAAAACGAAAGCAATGTGTCATATGTGACAGCTTTAATTTCATTGCAAAACAATTTTGTGACTATATTAATATGGACTGTATTGATATGGCTATATTAATATGAATGACACATTGGTCTTATTTTTTGTCCTACCCACACCAAAGAGCCACCTTGTTATTTCCTGCCTGAATTCTTTTAACACCTTAATACCCTTTACGTCAAATGGCAGGTTATTGTACATTCTTGGAGCATAAAAAAAGAAAAATCTCTGTCCGAACTTTGTGTTCATTCTCGGTACCGTGAAGTTTCCACTTATCTTGCTCCTTGTATCCCTGGCCTCTGGACGTGCATGTGTGGATTGGATCTTAAAAAAATTAATTAAGATAGATCTGGTATACAGCTGCCGTATATCCAACAACTTAAAGGATCTAAATAACTCTTCAGATTCCAGAACCCACTTCTGAGCCTTCACTACACTACAGAATTCTTACAGATAGTGAGCCATTAAATAAATGTAATTACTACATAAGAAAGTTAGATGGAATTTTCTAGCGATTGTTAAATAAAGTGTTCCCAGTGATCATAAATTGTCTAAAGACGAGTGATGAATTGCGAATAGTGTGATTTCAAGAAAAGTGTTTTAATTTTATTCATGTTAAGTGATTTCGTCCATTTGATAATTAATTTATTTAGCTTAACAATATTTTTATATGAACATATGTTATAAGAACACAGTTACTGGATTTGGTCCCCAGAGGGATGATTAATTAATTAAGAATAAATTATAGAAGTCTCACAGAGACAAAGCTATTTATATATGAGAAAAGTGTATGGAAGTCTCTTATACGATGACTCAGGACTTTTAACCTGTATGATCTGGCTTAAGTGATCACTCTACACAACGCAACGTTCACCAATTCCATCGTAAGAACATCCGCACGTTATCATTTTTTTTTAAATTCTATATATATGTTCGAATCAATAACATTTAATATATTGCACTGGTATCTGCTAGAGATATCTCTTATTATGGGTTTTTTCATTTATAAATTAGTATACATAGATTTCGCAACTGGTAATGATATTTAAAGCCAACTAGCTATCAACTTAAACTAGTAAAAAAATCTTTTTCACTCAAAAGTCAAATGGTAATTTTTAACGGTATTGCGTAGGGGTTAAATATAGTTTCCAAAAAGTTGTTGAAACGTTACGTCAACATTTTATGACAGGTAAAAATGATGTTTACAATGTAGTGTTTTATGACGAAGCCAGAAGTAAACATTGAAAGAACGCTGTAAGATTTATCATGTCAAATAAAATATTTTACATTGTGCTAACGTTTTATTTATTTTCAGCGGAATCACTAGTGATGAAACATTAAATTAAAGAGCACTTATATTGCTCGTAAACAAAGACATTTTATATTTCTAACGATGCGGCAGCGTAATACTTTGTGTGATACCTTGACGCGGAGAGCTATTGTCTGAGGGGGCGGACGTCCCTGGCACTCCGACATTTCACCCCACTTCCGGCGCGGGGTGGCGGCAACTTTAAAAGTCACCCCATAAGTATCAATATTATATATATTTACATACACCACTGGAAAAATGGGTACTTTTTTCTTTAAGGCATGCAAATGAAGAAAACAAAAATAATAAAGAGATTGATTATGCCCTCATAAGGCGAAACGCGTCTCATGAAAATTAAAATGTAATTTAAAATATGTTTTATTTTATATTATAACTTTGTAATACACACACACACTATCATCCGTATTCTGAAAATAATAACGTCTGGATCTCTAAAATCTTTATCTCAACACTTAATAGACGATAATATAAATTAAAAATGTCCAGAGCGGATTTTGGAATTCTACGGCTCAAATACACTGTATTAAATGATGATATAAAAAATATTGTTTCTTACAAACGTATTAATTTCTTCATCCACAGCGTTCAGACGAAATATTATGGCTAAACTTGTCATGACCGCGTTCGGCGTTACCGCCGAAGAATATTCAAATCTTCCCATCTTGACATTTGACAGATAACAATCTACATCTTTCTCCCTGCCTCTATATCTATCTCATGTAGAAACTTACAGAAACAAACACCGACGTTACGCTATGTCTCGTTTATTTTTAATTTTTATTATCGTCTATTAAGTGTTGTGATAAAGATCTTAAAGATGGGAAGATTTGAATACGCGGTAACGCCAAACGCGGTCATGACAAGTTTAGCCATGATATTTCATCAGGACGCTGTGGATGAAGAAATGAATACGTTTATAAGAAACAATCTTTCTTATATCATCTTTTAATATAGTGTATTTGAGCCGTAGAAATACAAAATCCGCTCTGGACATTTTTAATTTTTATTATCGTCTATTAAGTGTTGGGATAAAAATCTTAGAGATCCAGACATTGTTTTTTTCAGAATACGGATGAATATGAGTTATCAAATTACTACCATAGTTTCGAGAAGAGCAGTATCTTTCATCATCAGGTATAGATAATACTTAACTAAATTAAATACAAAATTTATTAATCTAATCGGGTAGGTCAGAGGGGCGCGCGTTGGGGAGGGGTATTTTTTCCTCAAAAATCTCTAGGGTTTATGAAGTGGATTGAAATATTATTTACATATATGGTATTATTTAAAAGTGTGTTTTTAGAATTCAATTTTTTTAGGATTTCAATGGTTTCCAAACTATTAATTATCTATCATCTACGAGTAACCGAGAGGAGCAGTTTTAATTTGTGACTATCGAAAGAATGATTAGTGTTAATTATATGATTGGAAAATTCGGATAAATTGTTTTTTTTTAGGCAATGGCGATGTTCTTTTATTAATTTTTTTTAAAATTAATTAGGTCATCCAACAGGGAGACACAATTGCTTGATAAGATGAAATACAAAAAAATAGTTAAATATCTCCCTCAAGTAAAGGATAACACAAATAGGACATAATTTTAGATAAGTCAATTTGACAATGACAGATAAAACATCATTTCAACGATTGTTCCAAATTTAGCTTTAACATAGACATAAAGGGGCTCGTGATTTATATAATATACATGATCAGGGAGGGGGACGAGTTTCTAGTATCTGCTTCACCATATGACGATATTCTTCATATTTAGTGATAAAAATATCTATTGAATTTAAGAGCTAATTTTAATCTGAGCATATATATGCGTGGATTTTGCGGAAAGAAGATTGATAAATTTTCTATTAGTTATTCATACATCATGATGAGAGGGACTGCTCTTCTCAAAACTATAGTAATAATTTTAAAAATTTAATATTTAATAACTAATTGCGTGTGTATTACAAAGTAAAAATAAAACATATTTAAATTATTATGTTGCACCACGGAGTATGTACCAAATCTTTCAATAATATTAAAATGTAGAACTAAATAACAAGTGTTTTTATTTCCATACGTTTAAAAAGTTTTTTAATATAGTTGTGCTCCTGGATTCCACATCAATTTTATTGTTCCTTGCTGGTTCTTTCTAAAATAAATCGCTTGGATAATATTTAAACCGCATGATTAATAAGCAGTTCATGAGTCATACTACGGAACATTATTTTTATTACATCTTTGAATACGACCATGCGGTGAAGCTTGCCCTAAACCTGCCAAGGACGAAACGCAAGCGTGGACGACCGCCCGCCACATGGATGACGACGGTCGAAAGAGACCTAAAAGAAGATCAACTCAACAACAGCTTAGCACAAAACAGTGCTCAATGGAGAAAATGGGCAAGGAAGGCCGACTCCAAGTAAATGGGACTAACATTCTAAGAAGAAGAAGACATTTTCGAATCGCAAAAACCACAAAAAACTAGAACTTAGTTCTTCATTTTTGAGGAACTATCGCGCATATTTTTACACCATGATATGATGACCAATTATATAGGTGGTGGTGGTTTTCTGAGTGACATTTTCATGCGAATTAATAGCAATTCTTATAATTGATGACATCATGTTATTAAAAATAGTGTTATGAACATTGTGTATGCTCCGGGCGCTTTTATTTTGTTTATTTTCTATTTGCTGATGTGTTTTTCATAATAATATAATTACGATCAAATTCAGAATGCTGATTAAGAACAAACAGACAACTTTTAAAAATTTGATAATGTATGGATATTCTTACGGTAGAATTTGTGGACGTTGTATTTTTATATTCATGTTCTGAGAACATGTTTTCTAAATTTTGTCAAAAGAGGGATAATTATTAATTAAGATAAATTATAAAATCCAAAAATCCAGTAATTGTGTTCTCTGAGCATACATAAAAAAATATTGTGAAATAAATATTTGCTTATCACATTTACATCGCGTCAAATTTGTGAAATTTTGTGGTTTAATTAATCGTTTTAGTACTCACTTCTTCCCATCGAAGTTTTCAATTTGATTTATGATTTACGCTGAATCTGACGGAGGCAAATTATTTTCTGGTGATTGAATATTTCGCATCGAAAAGGAAAATAATATTGAAACGTTCATTAAAAATCAATTTAAACTTTCCCCCCGTACACAAATAGTGCACAATGAAGTGTCGTGCTTTCTGGCTGCTGATTCTATTTGGATATTTAATTTATTACATTTTTAATATTTATTTAGTCTCGTATTGCATATATGATTGTATATTTTATTAGCATATTGCATACATAATACATCATTTTACATTTTTATTTACGTAAAATCTACGAATGCAAGTACATTTTTAAACAATAGCCATTTAAAGTTTTTCTTAAGGCTATTTCAAGGCAACGTGAGCAAAATCCAGATTTTTTTAAAGGTATCGAATTAATGTATTGAAGTTAAAAAGTTGCCAATAATGTAAAAAAGGTAACGCAGATAAAGATAACGCAGATTTTTTTTAATATTATTTATTTTTCACATATTAGTATTACACATTATTTTAAAACATAAATTGTAAGTAAACCAATTGAACGATTTAAACATAATTTTTAATAATAATAATATTTTTTAAATATAATCGTTTACTTTGTAATACAATTGAAAAAAAAGACGTCTCAAGCCCATACAGTCATAAAAATCCCACCAAGTGGAGCAATCTTCTTAATTTCCAAAACATCATTGGTTTTGTAATTTACATGCATCTCGAACATTATTATGAGAGGAACAAAATATTGTCCAAACCAACTCATCATCCAGGAGAAAACAAGTGGTAAAAGAAGCGTAGGAAGACGCTGCATCTCGTGGCTGCGTAACTTGAGGGACTGGTATAAGTGTAACCGACGGAGTTGTTCCGTGCGGCAGTAAAGAAAATTGTAATCGCCAGGATGATCGCCGACCGAGAAGGCACCATAAGAAGAAGAATGGATTAAATAACTTAGTTTGTGTTACTTTCAAAAGTTAAATATACCTATTTAAAATTCATGGAACCTAATGAATGAATTTTAATTTGATACCCTTCCATAAAAAAATGTTACAAAATGCAAGAGAATCTGTAAAAAATGTGAATTTCGCTCGCATTACCAGACCATCATCTAAACAAGATTTTTGCACTGTAATTTGTTATTTATTTTGTCTTTATTTTTACTTTTTTAAGGTAGGTTGCGGGAGATTTTGATTCCTTTGTTCATCGACAGGAATAGTGAGAATGTTTTATTATATTTACACATAAATATAAAATATTCTCACTAATGATGAGCATAAAACCTCGTACGTGAACTAAATAAATAATTTTATTGAAAAATGTAATTAATCAAATAGAACAGTAAAGTATGCTAAGTAGGTACTTTATTATTATTCATTTTCCATAAATAACATTTTAATATTTTGATTACCTTTACTTTGATTTTTAAATTCAATTTTGTTATTATACATTTGTTATCCTGAAGAAGGGGCCATTGGCTTAGAAACACGCTGATTTTTTTTTCAATAAAAAAGTGGTGTAAACAAGTTTTTTTCTATAAATTATAAATTATAAAAAATATTTGGTTTACTTTTCTTTCATCTTAACTTTTTTCCCGGTTTGCCGCCAAATATTTTTTATTTAATTGATTATTTCTGTTTTACTTTCTAATTTATTTATCTTATTTATTATAAATATAAATTGGGGAACGAAATAAAACACTTATAAGTGATTTGAATTTGTAGCCATGCCCCGTTCAAAAATTAATATTATTTACTAAAATAAGTAATCGATAATTAATATGCGTCCGTTCTGACGAAGATACAGTGGTATCGACACCGGAAAAAGGCTGAAATAAAATAAAAACGTATCATTACCAGTTGCGAAATCTATGTATTCGGCTACATTCATACATCTTCTCATGCAAGGTCTACGGTTGTAGAGGCTTTTAGTATTTGATCATGCCAGGTCTTTCGCGGACGCCCTCTATTATTGCCTTGTTGCCTTCAGTACTCGCCCCATATATTTATATTCTCTTCCATCCTTATGTATGTTGTACATGACCAAACCATCTCAGAACTCCTATCTTTATTCTGTCTACCACACTACAGCCAGCATTACATTCACTTCTAATTTGTACATTTCTCACTCTATCGGCCAAAGATTTTCCACACAAGCGCCATAGTGACTACATTTCCACTGCATCCAGTCTACATTCATTCCTTTTTTACCAATTCCAGTATTCACTTCCATACATCAGAGTTGGCACTAGAACGCGATTATGTACCGATAGATAGTCTTGCTTTTTTTGACAGGTTCTTATTGGTCATAATGGTATTCAGAGCACCATTTACTTTGTTACCCACAGTCACTCTCTTTTCAATATCGTTCTCAGCCTTTTCGTCTCAACTAAACATACTTCCCAAGTACGTACTCATTCACTTTTTCTAAGCATTCGTTGTTTATTACACCACACTTTTTTCAATCATTCTCTCTTCTCTCTCAGGGTTTCAATTAAATGCAACTCAAAAGTATCACAATACACAAAATGTAAACAATTCGAAATAAAACTTGAAATAAAAACATACCCTTCCGAGCTCGAAAAATACTTTTAAAAAATCCGTTTCCTCCTCCCCTAAGTGTCTCCCATTTTCCTCTGCCCATTGTTATTCGCTGCCACGTATTTCCGCAGATTTTGATGATTTCGTCAATCCAGCAAGCTTAAGCGAGGCTTTTCGACCTCTTTATTCCCCGCGGCAGCGGCGTAATTAAAAAAATAAGACTCCTATGTATGTACGTATCAGCCCCTAATATAAAAAACGATTTAGAATTGTTTATATGTGTGAAAAATCACCCCACAATGGGTTTCAAGAAGTGAGGAGAGAAATTCATATATACATTTTTTTAAATCTTTCCACAAACAATTTATAATGTAGTAAACAATTAACAGTGCATTTTAATCTAGACATATGTTTTCGGTTAATTTTCTGTAAAATTCTAAAATTGTTAATATTAATTTTAGCTCCTTAAGGGGGGGGGTGAGATGATCCAGGTAGATAGAGGGGTCTTCCTTAACGTATTAACGATGAATTTTGTATTAATAATTTATTTAAAAGGCCGTTGCTTAATCGCCGCGAGTTGATATTTAATTTTAGCTATTACATTCAATTAATCTGCCAACTCCTGGCCGCGGCTAACAATGTGATGAATCCTATGGGGTGACCCGTCAAAAATACGTCGTGGAAAATAATATTAAATAATATAAATTTCATTGCAATGAATAAAGTCATTTGCCGTATGATGTTAGCGAAAATAGTTGTATGGCGCGGGTGGCAACGGCTGAGGTCGACAGATACGCTGTAACTATAAAAGGATCGCGGAATAAAATATTATACCTTCTTGAAATATTATAAATAATGTATTCTATACAATATTAATACTCTGCCTGTGCTAACTATACATTTAACTAAAATATATATTATTAACTGGAAATAATTATTCTGTGAAAATTGCGCTTTTGAATGCAATATTAACTAAAAATATTAACTAAAAATATTTCTAACATCTTGGGTTCGCAGACGAAATCGATAATACCTAATGCCCTTTGCATTTACTAAGTATATTACCTAAATAGCCACAGCTATACCATCCTGTCCGTCAGGGACGAAACATAAAACACAGTTATATTCCTAAAAGTGCTACCTCTTACGCGACAAAAATACCTATTGCAGTCGGGCTATGAATATGAACTATTTCCGCCTCATAATGGCGCCTGGAACCAATACTAAAAACCTCACTAGAAATAATAAATGCGACTAAATCTCGATAAATACAATATATACTATTCGTAATACGTCGTTGAATTGGCACATGATTCGTCTAATGGATGAAGGACCCCGTTGTGTATCGTAATAACTTCAAATTCTTTTATAGGAGCAGTGTGGAAACAATTGCATAATATTACGTAATAAAAACATCTAACGAACCTAATAATCTATACATTTATGTTACAATAAAATACTTTCACCAGAAGAATTCGTGTATTAGAAATAAAACATTTCCGTTTGGGGACAAACCAGTAGAATTGTTCGAACGTTGCAAAGGGAAAAATTCACACATATTAAATAACACTGAAATTAATAATTATAAACACTTTGTATTAGTAAATTCTTACCTTGAATGGTTTCGTCCTAGACGTGCATGAACCTGTTCATATTAATTGCGTGAGAAAATAATACATATATTTGCTATTTACGAAATACGACATTTTTGAAGCGAAACTTCTTTATAAATAAGTAGATAAGGTCTCGGGGATGGTTTGTTCGAAAGGATTCTACAACAGCCCGTGAGTTTATATGAAATAATAGTTTCTTTGAATGCTAAATTTTGGTTTTTTAAACCCTCAGCATCTCTGCCGAGGGGGGTTTAGGCCCCGCGCCCGCCTAGACCCGGTGGCCGACTTCCTAAGTGACTAAACGACCCCCCTTGTTCCTCCGGAACTTACTGCATCCCGAGACTCTATCTCTTCTTTACGAGATGTGATCCCGTGACGCCTCTCTTTTAGGCTTATAATTGAGATGTACGTACTCTTTTGGTACGAGTTTCTGATGATGGGTGCTGTCTTGAGGCGCCTTTCTTTTAGGCCGGTGTTTGAAGAATCATGTACTCTTTTGGTACGAATTGATGACGACATTAGCCTCCTTTGCGGGCATAGTCAGCGATGTTACAAATTATTGTGCAATCTCATTATGCCTTTTCAGAATGGCGTCCCACGATTCTGCATCTTGCAACATTTACTTTGGACAAATGTTAGAGTGTTAGTAACATATTTATAATATCCCAGCTATTCCATATGAGTGAATGATTTTTATATTTATTCTGGCCCTGTCTTTCTTACAGAGGATGAAATAGAAGTTAACGTTTTCTATCAAGGTTTTACAGCATTCAGGCATGAAAATCCTTCCAAAGACAAAGGGAACCTTTTGTGGGTTATGTGGCCCTGCGCCTGGTGAGGAAAGAGGTCGGTTTATTGACGACCCCGAGCAACAAGGAGGGCCCCGCCTTTAAGGGACCCTGTAGGGGCTTGTGCGGGTTCCACGCCCAAGTGCCGGCAAGCATCTACGCCCCAACCAAATATCCCCAATCTTTAGTTAGATCTCCCCATTCTGTCCTTTACTCGTCGTTCTGAAGCTACTTGTTAAGCCAAATGTACCGAGGTCTCAAATCATAAAGAGTTAGCTGAAGATCGGATTGCGCAATACTTATGCAATACAATTATTATAAGGCTACTAAGCGTTTTTTGTAGAATTACGTGTATTCAATTATTAGTATATATAGCATAAAAATCCCTTTGCGTAAAGATACATCCGTTTGGAAGAAATTCTCTTACAATTTGAACCAATATCACACGAGAAATCGTGGTATTTAATTACACATAATTATTCCGAACTCAAATATACCCAAAATAAATACATTTCGATAGTGAAAATAATTAACCGTAATAGATAATATAAATATGATCCTTAGCTGTTACTCTTTGTGGCGGAATCCTCCTTCTGGTGCTGCGGAATGGTGGATTCTCTGTACGTCGCCGCTGCAAGACCCGCTCTCTCTCAAGCTGTAGTAGGACGGGCAGCTCCTTTGCTCGCAACTGATGATCTGGAACTCGGGCAGCGCTTCCGCTCGCAAGTGGTGGTCTCGAACTGAAGGGGCCGAGTATATCGTGTTCGCTCCTTTTATAGTCTCGATTGCACCATATCTCCGAAATTCACCCTAGTGCAGTGACTCATCCTATGCGCGATGACCTCACCGCCGGCGCTCGCCATTGGCCGGATTCAGTCATCAGGACGGTCGCCTCCGGCTCAACCCGTCGAAGGCAAAGCGCGCCTGTGATTGGTCCGTTTCGTTAAAATAATAGTTAAGCACCCGCTACACGCGAGACTTACTGTTCTGATTCATAAATAATAAAGGCTCGTTCGCACCTACTCACAAGGTCGAGTCTATTAGGATTGGCAAACGATATTAATTTAACACAGAATTATATCTATGGTATAATAAAGATCTAAGAAATATTACTTGTATAGCTGAATATTCAATATTTTGTTAGCCTCTTGTAATACATAGAATCTTAAGAAGAAATATATCAGGCTTTTACTTTTAAACGATTCCAAACAGAAGAAATATATTTTTGATGTCCATACTTGACTTTTTTGAATATTATTATTTTAAGATTTTTTAAATTTATTAAATCTATCTCTATGTTGACCATCACAATACTGTGTGCGTGTTGTAATATCACGAATCACTGATCACACTGTTTTACGCTACGGATGTCGCATTGTTGTCGTCGCGAACCGATTTGCTTGAGCCCACGTCGCGTGACTTCTTTTATAGCTAAATTCCTATGAAAGGGGTATTTTAGAAGTAACGAGAAACCTGTAGAAAGTTTTGGATTCTTCTGACGTATATTTTACTATGGGATGGAATGTCGTAGAATTCTCAAGAGAGATAACGCGGTTACGGTTGACTGACCGCCTTTGCGTGATATCCTTATTATCAGAATTTAGTAGGTACACAGACTCGCTACAATACAAATATATTAAGTTTCTTGTATTTCGTCTTCTAAATTTTTTAACAATATATTTAAATAATCAGGCAATAAATAAATATTAAATAATCGGGCATTTTAACAAAATGTTAGATTTGTTAATATATAACCATTTAAGGGTATTTTTATTCTACCGGTTTTGAGACGCATCCGTATCTTCGTCAGGGCAACCACTACACAGGTAAATATCACTACACACCATAAGCATAGTATGATTAATACATTAACACCTTCTCAATGCGTGTCAATCTGACCGAAGAATAACAAGCACTAAGTTTCCTACCAAATGCGTGTTAATCTAACCGAAGGTTAACATGCACAAGACTTGTCAACACCCACTTTAGACTCCTTCCCGTAAGGGGGAGTGAGCTCCCCCACTCCTCAAATTCTTAATCTCTTTTTGGTAGGAAAATAAGTGTAGATTATCAAATTGATTTTATTCGCTTTAATCTGAAATTAAATATGATAAAACAAAATTATAATATAAAAATGTCAAGACCGTATAGTTTCGACCCCTACATCCGGTCACGCTGATTGTTATATATATATATATTCTCTAAAGTTATCATGAGATATCGTATATCTATATCAATATATCGTAATATATTAAAATTTATAAGTAGGGGATATATATAATATATATATATAAAAGAAATATATATATATATTCTCTAAAGTTATAATTCCAGCAAGTTACGGACTTTACGGACAGACAGACGCACAGACAGAAAGACCGACAGCGAAATTATTGTTCATCATTATTAAATTTTCAACTAACTTCAACAATAACTGTCACATTTTTATTTAATTTAAAATCATAATAAATTGAGACGAGTTAATGCCTATTTTGCCACGTTTATATGAGCTTGTTTATCTGTTTATCTGGAAGAAATATTTTTGCCGGTATTTCACCAGCCTTTCAATATCCTGCTGAAGAGCTGAAAAGTTACACACAGACGTATTCTCAGTGACACTACATGATGAATCAATTATCAGATTCATTAATTAATAATTAATCAATTAGTAAACAACCCCACCAAAACATGGCGCTAATTTCCTATCGAAGTGATTTAGTAAGCTGGGTAATATTAAGACTAAAAAGTAGAAAATTATATTACATGAAAAAATTTTTTTTATGAAAATTGTCAAACGGACCTAAAAATTGAAAAAAAAAATGTAAACCCAAGAACCGAAAAAAATAGTATTCGATGTAAAATACTCCATCCACAGTCAAATATAAAATAAACATGACTTGATTCATGTATCCACAATATTTTTTTCAACTTAAAATAATAATTATAAATGAATAATCATTAATTAATTACTTTATACAATTATTTAAAATTTGGAAGTACATAATTCAAAAAAAGATAACCACAAAGAAAAACTTTAAACAATAGTTAAAATAATAATTGTATGTAATGAGGCAACTTGAACATGGTTAGGTTAAAGTTATATTTAGCAGGTTTGGCCTCCCAGGAAAATATTTTTTGGGCAAATAGTTGGGGCGTAATTAATTGTCATTAAATTCGGATAACAGTTCCAACTGTTCGCCGAATTTAATTTTCTTTATGTTATTCTGCTGCATTTTGATAGTTTAGCTTTTAGCGCGTTTTGTGCTGTTTGTATTTGCCGAGTTTCGGGATAGTGTAAATTCAATTAAATTAGCGATTGACTGCAAAATTACTGCCAGACTCGTAGGCCGTCAGTATAAAGCATTCGCAATATTATTACACGTGCAGGGTCATTCTTTGATTATTTGAAATGTTTGTAAATAGTTTTGTCTATAAAATGTTTTTTAAATTGTCCTAATTTCATTTATTTAATCTATGAAAATAAAGTCAAATTGCGGACTATATGGGATTACGCAAGTACGTAGACACCACGGCGACACAAGGCGCTGTACTACTAGCGGAGAGTTTTTCTTCAGTCGCGCTGTTTATACTTCCTTTCTTTTAACTCGGGCGTCTGCTTGCTTATTTGACGAAAAAACTTTGGATCGATTTTTAAACCTTTTCCCGTGATCCAACCGAGCCGAAACTTTGCAAGTAGACTCGTGGCGACGATCAAGAAGATCTATCAAATTTTCGTTACAAAAAATAAATTATAGTATAATTTTGGATTTTTAAAATTTATAATGTTTTTTCATACAAGTTGTATGGAGATTCCGTCACATATGGTAGACACGAAGCCCGAAAATGAGAAAGGAAGTATTGTAAAAACTTGGTTTTTATGGGTTACTTTTTTGATTATTTGTTTGTAGGCCTCGGCGCGGTGAGTGGGCTATCTCTGGATTCGTTTTGATGGGATTTATCCGGAGAAACATAAATTTTAATCGATTAATGAAATTACGATAAATTTTTCGCCTTCACCTTGGACTTCACAAACTTTGAGACGGATGTTGCTGATACAATCCAAATAAATTTTACATCTGCCTCAATCGATCAATGGCATTAACATCCACCTACATCTTATAATTTCTGAGATAACAACGTTTAAGTTCTGATCTATTTTCATGGCGTTAAATTTTTATACTTGTACTTCTTACCTAGAACCAATTTTAATAGTGTATATATATATAGATATTAGATATATATATTAATATATATATATATATATATATATAATTCACGTCAAACATTACTACACGATTTCTTGATTCTCCGCGTTACACAGGTAATGTTTAAATTAATTAAAAAATGTTAATTAGATGAATAAATTAAATTAATAAAAATGGATTGATTTATCTTATTTATGTTGCTTTAACTTAAGATCTATGTTATAATTTGCGCTTAATCTCAAACTCGAGAATCTTCCACTTGTATCTAGAAAATTCTCATTCACATCGTTAATATCGCTTTGGTCATTATCGAACACCTCTCACACGTCGGTAGGAACTTTATTACCGGTTAAATGTCCGCACTGAAATCACAACTCCGAAATCGCACAAAAACAACTGATGGCGTCGTTCCACTTATAAACATTTCTAGACGTTAAGCGAATCTAGTAGTTTGCTAATCCAGACTCTTGTCGTTATTTCCAATTAACTGTAAAATGTGCTGTACCGAGTGCCCAAAATTTCTCGATTGCGTGTTATTCTTTCCGTGGTCTCGTGATAATATTTTGGATTCGTTGAATAATCTAGAAATAATAGGTATTTGAAAATTTAATAATGTACCTACGTATATTCGTCTTTTATAATAACAAGACTTATACTCTATTTTTTGGGATCTTGAATTCGTAATGTTCAACGGTTACTTTATCGAAATTGGTATCGCTGTTCCCCGGAAAAGAAAGTTCCGGTTTCGTATCAAATAGTTTTTCGATAGACACACAGATTTTTCTAAACATCTTTCTAATTAATTAATATAATTTCTTAAAATTATATTAATTAGTTTAATTAGTTTAATTTTTTAGTTTAATTTAATTAGTTTAATTTTTTATTTGTTGTAAATTTATTATAAAGTACAGAAGTAATAAAAAGTGGTCGTATATTGAGGTATATTAATATTAATTATTTCTTTTTTCCGAAAAAAGTGTCCCATCTTACCTATCTGTAGGGGAAAACGGTATGATGGTAAGATAGCGAATTTAAGTTAGCAGTAGTATTTTTTTATGAATCTATTATGATTATATAAGATTATCCCTTATTTTATTCTTCAACACGCTAAGAGGCCCAATTACAGAAGCGAAACACATCACAAAATACCAGATTAATTGTGACTTTACAAGGTATCGAACCCGGAACCCTGTGTGTGAGAAGCTAGTGTCATGTCCATGCTTTTGTTTCCTATAATCCTAATCCTTTCTAAAATCCTAACAATTTCTTTGGACGATTTGTAAAAGCAATCTAGATATTTGATAAATATTATGAAAAGTTTACAGAAGATTATTTAATGTGATTGAAATTCTTGTAAAAATTGTGCATTTTACATACCATAGATGTATTTTGAAATGTGCTATATCTATGTGTAATTGTTTTAATATAACTAAGTAATCAAGAATTTTTCGTTCAGAAATGCAGTCCATTACTATTAGATGCAGAAATTAAATTTTTAAGTCCCTTTCTATTTAAACGATGCGCAACTACTAAAAAGTGACATCTACGGGATTGTAAAGTAATAAGTGTCACCCTCCGGACAGAGCAGCTGCACCGCTATGAGATGTTGATAAATATTTCCCGTCTCTTGGAATTTATTTCACAGACGTTTTCTCCCGTATTGTGAGTAAGCAACACCGTTTGTACGCGTTCCATTGTCGTTCCAGATACAGATTCATTTTATTACTGAGCGACAATTATTGGAGACTGGGGTACGTAGAGTTATTCATTATAAATGTGTTCTACCTTATCCCCTACGTTGTGGAAAGTAATGCGAGAAGGCGGGAATTCTTTTCTGATACTCGTTTTGTCTATATATTTCTACCGACTTCATGACTGGGATTGCACGGAAACACATTAATGGAATCGTTAAGTTTAAATCAACGAATTCTCTGACGCCGGAGAGGTATTTCATTTTATTGTAGATTATAGCATTTTTGTAAAATAAATCACTAATTTATGTCAATGTAAATCAAATGAAAACATAGGTTTTTAAAATAAAAATAAAGATTTTGAATATGTCAAGAGAAAACGTTGAGATATAAACTCATATAAGACTGCATCGACACATGATATCGTTTTTATTTAAATTAAGGAAATATGTTTATATAAATTATGGAAAATGTGATCACGTGGTCAAACTAACTGTAGAAATCGGAAATTCTATTAGATCTCGTGCACTTATAGAGCGCAAGCCGTCGGCCTCTGGCTGGCTGAGACGCGCACAGCGCGAGAAATCAAACGAGCTCGCACTAATGGACGCTGATCCTCTCTGAATGACTTTCTTAAACGAACGCTTCAGACTTGTTCCAAAGTGAACTGTGGGAGTTTTTGCTTCGAATTCATAGCAATGCATACACACACAACTAGGAAAACGCGAAACATTAAATGATTAGCACCTGAAGTACAACCGTCAAGACGCCACACCCTTTTTGGCGCCCTGCCTCGACTGCGTTTTTGACCGTGGCCGTGCTTCGGGAGAGCCCAATTTTAACTGCGGGTGAGCCTTTCTGGAAGCCGATGGAAGAATCCCGCGTTTCTTGAGGGTGTCAAAGTGGGACACCTGCACTGGAGTGTGAATGATGGAGATATCATTCTGATCGAACTCGAAGCGCTGGGGTAGATTCTTTTCGTTTTTCTTGTTTCTGAGGTACTTCCGCGCGCGGTCCGCAACAAGTTTGATTTTGCAACGTTACACAACGTGGACCCTTTCCTTTGGGTTTATTATATATCTTGTGTTTTGTTAAGAATAAATAAGACTCGGAAACATTAACTTCTTGTAAAAGTTTTGCCTTAATACAGTAAGTCGATATTTTCATGCTAGAATTCTCTATGCCTATGACCATAGATTTATAATTATCCGGTAAACCAGCCGGCATGAGTGTTCCTAGCCATTCATCATCTACGTTAAACCTGATGTTACTCTACTTATCGTGGTCAACATCTTATTAACTCATATTTATATCTTATAACCTCATATAGGTACATACATAAAAATATCTTTTAATCTCAATTCCAGAACAGCTATCTAAGGAAGTGTCGATAAGGTCTTTTAGTAACCCCACTTTCTCCCACTAGAAAGCCGGGATTTTTGAATACATTTTGCAAGTTCATCCACACTTTACGAGCATTTTCTATGTGAACTATAATAATAAATCGGTTCTACCAACAAAATAATTTTAGACTTAGCTTTCTTTCTGTTAACGTTTTGTATTTCTGGATCAACACACTCCCACAGTTCTTCAAGTTCCAAATATGACTTGACTGCAAACTTACATGTGTTATAATTTTCCCTTCCCAATAACTTTTCCATTTGAAGGTTAGAAGTCATCATTGCCACGAGATATTTTTAGTGAAATTTTACTTTCCAGTAATAAATTACAGATAGATATGGGCTGGGCCCGTAACCTATTGAAAATGAAATTATATCACTGAATATTTAGTATATAAACAAATGCTACGGTATACCGGGCGGGGATGGACCGTGGTGAGATTGAATTCCTCCAGGTATCGGACAGATATTCTCTAGATTCACAAGAGGCATGCAACAAAGGGCCAGGTAGTCGTGACCGAGAGGTAATATCGCGGCGCTCCTCTAAGTACCGAATCGAGCCATCGGATGAGATACAGCTGGTCCATTGTTAAATTAGATGATAATACATGTTCCAAGTTGTATCCCAGCCCTTTGTAACTCGCCATATAACCATGAAGTAAGCTTCAAAGCAGATGCGCTGATATCCAAATAGTTAAGCGGGTTGAGAATTAGCAATTGCTTTGTAAGGTATTGTATTCAATGCTTGCTTTTTTAAAGTAATAGTAGTAATTAATTATTAATGCTTTTAAAAAATAATTAACAGAAATGCCCTTTTAAATGGTATTGTGTTGCATTGATATATTATTAATGTAACATAACTAAAAAAATATATATTATTAATTTTTTATTTAATAAATATATATAAATTTCATATTTTCTTATTATGTACTTATTTAATTATAGTATAATTTAATATTTTATAAAGATTTTTTTATATTATCTAAAATAAAGTAGCATGGAAATAAAGTTAAGTACAAGGATAATTCTTCTTGTACTTCTCCTTCTTCCTATGCCGTTTCCATTTTACGTACGTTAGCTATCATCACTTTATTTTCTGTGGATCAGAACAGCTCTACAGTAGACTGCTCAAATCACTATCTCATGTTTTTCACCCATGATGTTCTCCTTCTTCCAAGTCCCTTATTCCCGATATACGACAATTTTTCCCTGCAATATGAGCTGCGATATCTTGTATTTCTCTGAATGTGTCATTAAATATAAAATATAACAAATCATGTATAGTGACA
This sequence comes from Agrypnia vestita, assembly GCA_016648135.1. Lineage (NCBI taxonomy): Eukaryota > Metazoa > Arthropoda > Insecta > Trichoptera > Phryganeidae > Agrypnia > Agrypnia vestita. The sequence goes on from JADDOH010002381.1 coordinate 18,074, forward strand.
AGAGTAGGTAGGAATCAGCTAGTTTTATTATATGATGATGAGTGAAGATATTTTTTTCCAAATTTCTTTTGAATTTTTGGACTGAGATGAAAATCCTCAGTGTTCTGGGTTAAAAACATATTTAAAAAATAGTGTTTTTATCCAAATTATTACAGCTGGTTTTCTCATAATCGATATTTCAACTAGAAAACATCATCATCTTCTTCGCCCCCTTATCCAAGAAGGACCGGAGGCCCAAAGACGATTCCAAATCATCTTGGCTTTGGAACTAGTTGACCAATCAAGGTCCGATCATTCGTTTTTGCTGTTCATGTCAGCTAAACCTTGAGCGACTGATTGCCTCTTTTCCGGAATGTGAATTTGTGTACATTTTTTTGAAAGATGCATTTGTTATACAGTGAGAAAGTAAATTATTTTATTCAAATTTATATGTTCAAAGTTGATACGTTCAGAACTAGGTGATATTCGTGACCAGATGAATTAGTTTTTGGTCTGCCATACGTCGACACGTCTCAGTCCAGTAGTGTTACTCCTGCTACTACTAATGTAACTCTTTTTAGCAGCCTTGATTCACAATCTCACAGTTTTCATAATGATCCATATAAAATGATCTAATAATTTTGAGTGCGCGTGTACATAGGTACGTATATAAGCACTCAATTTGGTCTCGAAAATTAACTCGGATTTCTTTAATGAAAGTGTCTAGATATTTTAAATCTTCCTGTGGTACCGAAAAATTAATTTCTCTCGTTCACCGACGAGACTTATATAAAAATAAGAAAAAAATATTTTCTTTGTCATGCTTTTACACCCCAAACTTCTTATTTAAAAACAAATGCACGTATTTACACATGACACTCAAATTCTGACCACCGTAAAAACCTCTTTAAGCTTATTACTATATCCTAGAAATTCTCTCATTGTTTTGTGTACAGAAATTGTATTAAAAATGTAAACCTGTTATAATATGTAAATTCCAACTAGTGCAAACTGCTTACCAGCCCTTGCCCGCCCGCACCCTCCGTCCGAGCGGGCGGTCGGTGCGCTTAACAATTTACTTTATTGCCTCGCGAGCGAATGAATGAGCTGCTTGAACAAATATTTTCCCTAGTTTATCTCCGTGATTAACGCGATTTCATTGTTTCTGAGATACGTAAACAGAAGCAGACGTACGAACAAAAACATATTCTGAGATAGTATAGTCGATACAGCTATTATTATAATAGTTTGCGGTTTTCATACGATATCGAGGATATCTTGCGGCACGTTAGAGTAAATTCAAACGTAAATCCGAGTAAGATCACAATTACTCGGATTAACGTTACTTTTACACAATAAAATTTGTAAACCTACACGTAGGAACAGAGGAGGTCCAAGAAATCTATACACACTTCGACAAAATTAAAACATTCATAGATGTAATATTAAATTTATACCAACATCAAGGGTTGAATTAATGTTTTTTTTTCAATTGGTTGAGCAACTTTGTAGATTGACATTTTAATTTTTTTAATTTTATTATTTGTTTTAATCTACTTATATTTATTAATTACACTTATGTGTTTCAGAAAAACCTTTCAATCGTTAGGGTGTTTTATAAAAGTTCAGATGCCCTAAGGTGGGGTCCTATCAAATGAGTTTAGTAGCAAAAACATATTTAATTTCGAAACATATTTGTCGCGAAATGAAATCTAATATTCTATATTTTCTAGGAATCTCCTGGACACGGATACAACTGTAGTGACCTTAGGTGGGTCCCTTCAAAAATAGTCGTAATAAAGTAGCAAAAACGTCGCGAAGTTAAATTTCATATTATCATATTTCATTCAGTACGTAGTTGTATTAATCATTTTCTTATACGATATTAGTGATAATAATTTTCTGTGCGCGTGAAGTTTCGAGTGGAGCAGATCCTTTCATCAGCAGGTGAAGTTAATGACTAAACCTAATAATGATGGAAAGGTATGCTGCTTTCGAAATTAGAGTATTGAATATATAACTCAAAGTATGTGTAGCAGTACAATGTTTGGATAAGTAAAAATTAAAGAAAAACATTTTTTCTATTAAAATGTGTATTTGAATAATAACCCTTTTGTGTTTAATGTGTCAAAAGATATTTGAAAAAAATCAAATGTCTTTTGTATTCATTAGTTAGATCTTATTGTAAAATCATGTGTGGTGACACGAAAAAACATATATGTATCTTCATCATTTCTATCTTATTTTCTTTTTTGTAATATCATGTCTTTAGTACCTTGACTCAAAAGCAATCTGACACTCGATTTCTGTACACGAGGGGTACAGAAACAAAACTGTCAATATGAATTTGAAAAAAGTCGAGAGTGATATTGGGGCGAAAAGATTATGTGGCAATTAGTGTCATTTTTGAAATTGATAACTGCTCCTAAAACGTGTTTGTATATTTTTTTATTAAATTTATATAAATCTTAAATTCTTTTCCCTGGCGTTTTTTTTTCTATGATCAGATTGATAACCAATTAATTTTTTGTTTTATATAATCACGTGTCAGTAGCTATCATGGTATATCAAGATTAGACGTAGAAAAGCGAGAATTGTTGAATTCACGAACCGAATTATTGAATTTTTTTTTACAATCTCCAGCTAGACTTTCCCTTGTAATAATGCAATTTTCGTCAACATTTCGATCGTTTAATTTTTAATTACTAGGCAGGTAAATATTGTAATTTGTCTGTATTCGTCAAATTTTAAACTATTTGGCATAGGTTGGAGATGGGAGATAATTCGGCATATCTTTGGAATAAAGCTCGCGTTGAGGCGCATTTGGCAATGCGAGAGAAATTCAACAGAAACGTGCACTTTTTATTATAGCTTCTCTTGCATTTTGTATCATGTTTTCTTAAGGAAAGATATCAAATTATAATAAATTATTTAAGTTCCATATATATTTTAAATGTATATTTTTCAAATATGATACTAATGATTGAATTAACACTTCATTAATAATTAAATATTGATTCAATGCTGCGATCCAGATATAAACAAAGTTAGGCTTACCTTAATATGTTTTATTTAATATTGTTATTTAATTTGTCAGTTTTATTCACTGCTGTTGCTATTAATGTCTTTTATTTTAATTTACTTATATTATTATTATGTATTATTTCAAAATTGTTTTTACGTGAAATATGCTAGGATATAAGTTAATAAGTTCATTACTACACTACACATTATTTACACTCATGCATATATTTATATCATTTTCTTATATCTGTAAATATTTCCAAACAAATAAATAAATAAAATAAATTATTAATTTATTTATTAAGTAAAAAATTAGCAAATAGACGATATTTAAGAACTGATGTAAATTGTTCTATTTTGTGGGCTTTATATAACTGCATGGATAAGTGATATGATTTATTACCTAGTAATCGGTTATCTTTAATTAATAAAAATATTTAGATAGGTTTAATACAATTTATGTTTTAGAAGAGCCTATTCTTAAAAAAATAATTAAGTTTTCTGCCCTTTCCACGTAGTTGACAACTTTTTACTCCATTAAATTAAGAAATCGTTACCATTATTTTAAACAAAATACTAAGAAATCTCAACATTCCTTATTTTTATTATTTAATTAAGGCACAGTGTATTCTGTCATAAATATGTTATTCTCATTTTTTTAAATAACTTTAAACATCTTGTTGTGTGGTATTTTTATATTTAAAGTTCATGATTCATTTTTATATTTTTTATCACGGTTCGTTAATCTTGAAAAAATTAAAATATAAATTTGAAGTTTATCGGGTACTTGGGATCACCAATTGAGAACAGCACATCTATCAAAAGACCGATTACATTTGTCCACGATCCTTTGAAGAAGAATTATGCGCGGTGGCTTGGGGCGTCTGCCTGTGTTTGATAAAAAGCTACTCAGGTGCAGGAATTGTGCAAATTGTGTGAACAAAGCCAAATGCATTTTTGTTTTGTAACGAAGCAGAATTTCGTCCATGGATGTTTTAAAGTTAATATTTATTGTTTTCTTTCATTTGGTTGAGCAACTTTGTAGATTGTCATTTTAAAAATTAATTTAATATTTGTTTTAATCTACTTATATTTGATTAATTGTACCTACATGTTTCGGAAAAACCTTTCCATCGTCAATTCCAATGATTTTCTGTAATCAAGAACTTCAGCAATAATATTTAAAATATTTTTTTAAATAATTTAGAAAACCAAAACAAAAGACATCATTCACAAAAGGCATATTCATTTTGATATTTTGACATAGGTATATAAAACACCCTTACGATGAAAAGGTTTTTCCGAAATATGAGTTGTAATTAATCAAATATAAGTAGATTAAAACAAATAATATATATATATATATATATTTTTTAATGTTTATTGTATTTATTCTAATAATCTTTAAAATCTTTTCATTCTGCAGAAGTTTATTTAAATTCAAGGTTATTTATTCTTCAAGCTATTTTCATATACATAACGAACTTAGTATCCTAAGAGCAAACGCGATAACGTAAGTTAGACTTAAATGTGCTAAATCATATTGGGATATTGTGAAATCACTATTTGTCTTTTTTTTATTCATGTAAACTATATTAAAAACATCCATAGTTTAATACTTTTGTTAATTTTGTTTCAGATTTGTCGTACACCGGTTGTGTACGAAGAATGACGCAGTTGCTTAAGAAGAAAAACGTGAAGGACAAGATCTACTACAGAAAAATGGCGCGCAGAATTCTACGTCCTTCTAAAAGAAGATTATCGGAATATAATGCGAAAAATCATAAATTTTTATCAAACAATATTCAAATTTATGAAAAAGTCAAGCGTTACTTTCGTTTATTCTGTGCAATAAAACAAGTATAATTGGAAACCGAGTACCTAACGGGGTTCAATTGTCTTTGATTTGGAAAATCTCGAGAATTAATGGTTTCGTCTTCTTTATTCTTTTTGGTGACATTTACTTGAAAATTGATGCCATGAATTTAGTTTCTCGGCAAAGGACATACCGTAGAGGAAAGTGTCAAATAAAACTGTGTTTTTATGCGAGGGAAGGAGAGAAGATGTAATTCTTTCGATTCCGTTATTTTTTACGGTTTTAAACAGGAATATTCCGAACACAAATACAATATTTAATCGATTGAAATAAGTTATTTTTAACCAGCGGAACTACTTTGTAATATCCATACGATAATATGAAAAAATATGTAGATTTCTTAACCAATGTACTGAAAAAAATCCTCAAAATTTAATTTGAACTTATTAGCTTGGTACAAGATTCGACATTCGGGCACTTGTTCAAAAGAGTTTGATATTCTCTAGCATAGACTCATCGCAATTCTCAAATATTATGGCACCAATTCGGCTGATTCGTAGGCGTAGGTCTCGCACTAGCGTCTAATATTCTGAACTAGGCTACACTTGTCGACGCCAGTATAATGGTATATGTTTTGCAAAAGCATTTGATTCTCATGTGAAAAGTGTGAACTTGTCAAAAGAGTCTACCACATTGGCCTAGACTATTATTTATCACAGGGATGTTGACGAGTGTTTGTAACGATCGAATAATGTGTCACAATACTATATTTTCTCAGCTGCACACAGCACAGAACTCCAGGAGATGGTGATTATTGTTTAATTTTACTGAGCGTGCTGCGGAGGCTTACCGAGCTTTGTACAACCTGGTGTTGTACAAAGCTTGGTAAGTTTCCGCTGCAAAATCTTGTACCGCCATTCCGTATCGTTTCCTTATAAATATTTATTACCCACGTACACGGTATTTTTCCGTGGTTTTCCTTGAACGCTTTCAATTGTTGTACGTATAAATCGCTGGCATAAATACTTACGGCACGCTGTTTCGCAAGTATTTACTATAAAACATATTATTGCGCGTGTTAAATAAACGTACATGGTCTTTTCTTAACGTATGACACTTTTTTGCAGTTGAATTGGTTGTAGCAGCATAATAAAATTCTTTCCTTAGGTATTCCTTGTAACTTTTAAATATGTTCCAATTCTACCACAATCATGCATTGAAGTTTTAGAGGTTCAATCATTTTGCGAAACAACTGTCTTAATTTATATTTTAAAACATTAACCAAACATTTTTCTGATATCCTCTTGGTAATGGATTGTGGTCGAATAGGGTCACTAAACCTCCAAAATTGTTGATCCGTGTAGAAAAGGTCACTTTGTTGTTTCTTTCGAAAGTCACGCGTCGTTATTATATCTTTTCTCGTCCCTGGGGTTTTTCCTTTTCGCACGTGATGCCCCAGTAAAACATTTTTTACGGGAGTGAGTAGGAAATAAATAAAGTCCACCCGAACTTTAGATTCGACAGTACCCATTTCTTAAGACAACTAAATCCTATAGCTAGATAGTATTTATATGTTGGTTGAATTATTAGTATGCAAACCAATACGAAATATGAAATATTTAGAGTGAAACGATCAAATATTGTTCAGCCATATTTATAAAAATTTAATTTTTTATCCATCATATTTACGAATCTACATGCGTGTAGTAATTGATGTTAAATATTCGTAATAATTCACGAGAAAATGATAATACCTGCGTCTTCGTGTCCACTCTATTTTCTTCTCACCTTAACCAATGTTCTTCATTTTTTTCCTCATTTTAACAATTCTTCTCATATGGAAGGATATTTTTACACATATAATTTATTTCTTACTCAAAAATCATGATCTTTGTCATCAATTTGACGTTTTTTCCTTTCCAGAAAATATCTACCTCTTGTACAAATACACTTTTAATTTTCTTTTAACATTGACTCATGTATTCGTACCTCCAACCGCAATCGCGATTCTTCTCTTCTCGTTAATTCAAGTGTCTCGCCATCAGCAATATGTAAATATTACTAAGAAGGTGGGTGTTCATATTTTGAATGTATTCCTGAGATCCAGAAACCGTTAATGACTGACACGATCGATCGTGGGCGAGCCTACCACCAGTTCGACCGTCAAATAAAAATGAAATAAGTTGTAATGATTTATAGAACCGAGCTCCTGCCGGGGCACGTATCTCATTAGACGCCAATCTCTTCAAACGAACGTTATCTTTGGCACGACGGATTCTGCATTTATTACCGCTGCCGAGGGAATAAATTTCCTTTTAATTGCAGCGGAGGAATTTCCCCGGGATGATAGGAAGACGTAGAGGGAAGAGAATGTTTGATAAGGATGTACTCGAGGCGAGAAAAACTTATCTCCCTAGAGTAGAGAATAATAATAATTGTCATTCGCGAAAGGACGAATGAAAAAACGGCCGGAAACCGAATCTAAGTTCCCATGATTTGCTTGCTCCACCTTGCTTGAGTTAATAAAGTTGTCACTGCTCCGTCTTGACAACATAAATATATTTTGTCCTATATAAGTTGTTACTCCGTTGTAATTGAGACACTTGAATAAATAAATTCCTTGTTTTAATCATTATTTAAAAATATTAATTCATTTAAACAGCTTTTTGAGCTGCTTTTCTAAACAATAAATATTTCAGTCCTTTTCCATTTTGTATATTTATATTTAAAATATTTAAAATATTACAGTGGGTGCCAATAGTATTTTTATAAACAAACATCTTTTAAATAAATTATAAATATATCGCTGAACAATGTTTGATTATTTCACTCTGAGAATTTATTGTTTTAAACACCGCGATTTTATGTTTTTTTTAGAGTAAGTTGCTAAAAAATTTCATCCATGTTGCAGACACAGACATTAATTTATCAGAAAATTCAAAATCTCGAGACTTGGTACCTAACCTCTTTCGTTTGAACCGACCGTAACGAAAAGGTTCGACCGACTTCAACTCTAAAGCCCATCTGTCTGCGACTTTGTGTTCCTAATACAGGAAAAAATAAATGGGGCCGTTTCCTAGACAAACCCTTAGCACACACACTTGCGGAATTTCCGTCATAAAATTGTGAAAGCTGTTTGTTTTGTGTTAGCATTGCTGAGCTCTTCAGTTGTATTGAAGCGGTCATTTTCGTATAGAAAATCTTATGTACCTTATTACGTCTTAGTTTGATTTGTAATAATTAAAAAAACTTTCATTTTAATTTTTATTGCTACAGTTCATTTTATTACAAATATGTACTTGTTAAATTGACGGATATTTTCTGCTTCTTTATAAGTTTAAAATATTTATATCAAAATCATAGAATATATCATTTCAACTGCATGCGGGATTTTATAAATCAATTTTTGTTTCTGTACTAACATGTACCTACCTTTTAAATATCATTTTTTAAATGGTCAATCTAAACCATGAATAATTGATATAAATTAACTTTGTTAAAACCACTTATTTATTGAAAAAATTCAACATGTTTCGAAGCCAATGGCTTCTTCGTGAATGAATGTTTGAACTTGACTTTTACACATTTACGTGTAATGAAAAACTGTTTTTCAAGGAGAATAAAGCAAATAATTTGCAAAAAGGTTTTTGCCATATAAGCTATGTAGTAAAACAAATGTGTTCGTTGTTGTGTGAAATCGGTGTCATAAAAATATTTTTCCTAATATTTACGACTTACAATATAATAATTACTTGAGACAAGTCTGACGCGGGGTATCGATGTGTATAGATTTATAATATCAGTGTGGTACGTATGCCCTTTAAGCACCGAACGATTCAGTTTTGCCGTTGCGTAGATGCGATATTGATCCTTATGATGTGGAACCGGGGCTTGCTTGGCAGAATATTGGTTCGGCACCCGAAGGGCTGAAGTGTAAATTTAAATATACTCGGGTTCTGTGATCGTTGATAATTTGTCGGGATCTACTGGGAATGTCTGGGACCGCAAGGGTCGTGTTCGGAATCAGTGAGATTTAAACTTAGTCAAGTAGTTTGTTCTTAAAGTACTCGGTACGTAGGTAGCTAGCTAGATGAGATCTCTCTTCTTAATCAACAATATTTCATTCATTTATCTGTTCTCGGTCCACGGAGGACGTGCCAGTCGTGATTTCTAAATATTTTTTTAAGATAAATATTCTTTACCTCGGCGACCATCACTCGTATGGTTGCGATTGTTTAATATTACATCTCTTTTTGGCGAGTCTTTTAAAACATTGAAATGTAGTGAGTAGCGTCGTGCGATGAGGCGTGCGCCAGCACGGAGTTATATTTCACTGAACACACTCAGTTATTAAATTAAGGAAACACATTTTTATTTTCGTTCATATACTGAGTTTTGTGCATGAGTATAAAAAAGATTTTTTCCGAAGATTCTCTGCGTACGCCTCTGAAACATTGACTTTTCATAGATAGTTAGCTTCAAATTCCTCTTAGCACGTAAGGACTTGTTATCTTTACGAAATACATCTATTCCTCTTACTAACCGTTACAAACGCTAGCAAACGCAACACCAAGATTTATATCGAAAAATTAACAAATATTCGCAAAATCTAGAACTTAATTATATAGACCATAAGAAGAAAAAATAAAATATAATTATTTTTAGATTAAGCAGAGTACCTTGATTATTATATACCTACGTAAAATGTAAAGTCAATAGCTTTAAATTAAGAAATAGTCCAACTATTTTCTATCCCATATATTTTGAATGAAGAGATAGTATGTCGGAAATATGTAGAAATGAAACCCGTTATATGGGGCAATTATTGTCTATGGTGGCAATTGTATATAGAAAATCTAAAATAAGTTATTTTACTTATCATATTTACATTAAAAATCAAGGTTGTTCTAATGTTCGAGAAACATTTGCCCAAAATGATGATCTTATCGTCGTTTGTACGATTGGACTAAACTTATGTTTAAATTTGAATAGTTTTTAAATATGATATTTTTAATCTTTGAGGTATAAAATATAATATAGTTCTTAGTATTTCATTTGTCGGACTTTTTGTATTGAAAACATCAAACAGAAAACTGATAAAAAATAATATTTGAATTATATATTTTTTTCTATTAATAATAATTAGAGAAAAAATTATGTAGTTTTTTGTTTATGTATGCATGAATGACTCGTCATACTACAAAAATTTAATTTTATACTAGAACATAAAATGTTATTAAGAAAAGACAATTATTGTACCTACCTACTGTCAACTATTCCCTATCAAATATTTTATGAATTCTTTATTTAAAGTTTATTGATCAATATCATGAGCAATTTGTTTGACTTGCGTATTTTATACAATTCATTATACCTATATATTCACACAGATTAATTATAGATTCACGAATAGACAGAAAAACTTAGTCTTTAAAATAGCGTAAGAATTAAAGCAACGGTATCGCAAAAAGTATGAATAAATCAAGTAGGAAAGTAGTGCCAATGCAATAAAATATCTGATGAAATTAACAGATTGAGCAATCTTAGGTGGAGTGTTTTTTTTTAGTCATCAAATGACGAATAAATCCATCACCGCATCCCTTGCAACTCATTTACAATATTGTTTTATCATCGGGAAGATCGTAAAATGAGGAGATCAAATTACACTATCTGCACTCGCTCTGCGTAAAAGCAATTGCGACGGTAGATAAGCTCGAAAGTTTAATTATTTTATAAATGGATTACTCGTATTCACTCAAATTCCTGCGCGGCGCTCGAACGAAACGCTTCTTTTAAAATAAAAACCTCGGATTTTACGGCATTCTTTCTCTGGAGGTGACGGTGCGGTCTCAACAATTTGGACCATCTATAAAACATTAGTAATATTCGTACATTTATCGACAGGTTATATGAGCTGCGTCGTATCGGCTTCCGACAAATCTACTTATACATATTTATATGCAAAATATTTGAATTGCAAAACCCCCATAAATATTTAAATATAAATATAAATCTAAGAACATTATGCAAGCTTTAACCAGGCATGGAAGTTGTGAAAAGAATAAAAGAGTGCTCTTGCGAATTATCTTTTGCAATTTTCTTTCCGGGTGGGATTTTAATCAGGCTACAATTTAATCTTCTTGCACCGGGTTAGGAACAGAACTAGTTTCATTACATTTTTGTTAGCGAAGAATTAAAACGTAATTTAATTAGTCGATGGAAAGCCGCACGATTTTCCTCTTTGGGTCGTTGATTCTCCTTTTTCATTCTAAGGGATGCTTTTATTTTGAAGGGGTGCATTTATTTATGCACTGAACTCAATATTACTATCATATGATATTTCTGGCTAGCACTGAAGATCTTTTTCTCTAGACCTAGTCGTTTGCTCTCTCATCGTATGGATTATAAATGGCCCTATAAAACACTGGTAAATATTGCCCCCAACTGAATTGATTGAGATGGAGTTGTCAGTATTTTTAATTTAAAAAATTACATACTTGAAAGGAAATCTTTATTCATTCGCCAAATAGAAAACTACCTACCACAAACGAAGAATCGCCATCGGCTCATTTTTTCTCCGATGCGATGAAACTTAATTTCCAAATAAATAACATTACCGCGAGGGTTTTTCTACTTCGTTAGTTTCCGGATTCGGGGTAACTACTCCTCCGTCAGGGTAGAACCAAACTTTTATTACTGCTTTACAGGCCTTTTAAACTAAAGTGCACTTTTCAAACATCCTGTAGTAATAATATATTTCATTTTATATCACATTGTTGTGGTTTTATTGCAAATTGCTGAATCACAGGAGCGCAGGGGCAGAAAGAAAGCAATTATGAAGCACGGTAATGTGATACCGCGATTGTCAGGGGAAGAGAATTCCATCATAAGCGATCAATATCTAGTGGCTGTTTTAATTCTATTTAAAAAAGAATAGTATTTTAAGCTAAGAAACAGACATTGATTAGTAAATTAATGGAAATAAAACAATACATTTAAAATAAATGGCTAAAAGCACTTCCAAAGACGATAATAGTTATAGAGCGTAATCAAGTATCATGGGCTAAGATGCTGAGTATATAATTGTACATTTGTTTTAATCTTGGTAAAATTCAATTTTAAAATATACGTAATATTATTTATATTCAACAATTCATATAAAATTGTAACAGAAAGAGTTTTTAATTGTGATAATTATCAATTTAAAACAATCAAACTTTTCGTGTACTTACTTGAAGTAAAAATACGAGTGACTTTTTGCAAATAACTGTATTTATATTTTAAGTAAAATTTGAATTTTACTTGTATAAATTTGTGTACTTATATTCATTTTATAATTTTACTTGTAGATAGTCAAACATAATATGATAATTCTACATTCCACATTGTTAATATTTAAATCGCTTTTAACTAATCTTAAATATATTAAGGCTGTAGATAACTGAAAGGTTAAGTATTTATCTGACGATTGTTATGTAAGAAAAAATGTTTGTGATTTCGTTTCTTTCAAAAATATGATGAAATTGTGATGAATTTCTTAGAAATGTAATATTCAAAATGATATTTTGAACTTCAAGGACGAAAATTTTTCATTTTACCGTCGCCCGCTGGCTTAAAAGTGATATTGGTATTTATTTTTACTGTTTTTTTTTTCTATGTATTGTTATAAAACTCATTCAAGGTCAATTTCCAATGTACAATTTAATTTTCGGAAGGGTATATATTATATGAATTTATTTTTGTGTACCGACGCTATACATACTAATTTCTTACTGCCACATTTAGCGCTAAACTGAATTACGCGGTACTTGATAACGCGTAGTTTCCAAATAGCGGCGGGCGAGAAAATGTATAAATAATTATTAAAAGTAGTTAAAAGAATTTTCAGACTTAAAAGAAACGTCCTTAAGAATAAATAATCATCGCATTCAAATCCTCCCCTCGGCGGCTTGGATCACTACGTACCTACATACTATCTACTTATCGCGCCAGTGTAGAACTCAGCTAGGCTTTCCTTAGTCAACATAATATGAGAGAGATTTGATTGAAAATATGAATATTCGCCTATATTAAGAATGAGAACCTATTATTAATCGCTTATTTTAAAACACTTTCAATTTATTCCTTCATAGAAAAAAAAAAGATTTTTAGAATGACATGTTTTATACTAAGCCATTTCGAATCATAGTAATATTAATGAAATGTTGTATTCAATCAATCGTGAGACTTACATTATTGATTATTATGTTTAAAAGTAAACTGAAAATGTTACGAGAAATTTATTTAATTCTAACGGTAAAATAAATAACGTGAATATGAAAGTAATATTAAGGCATTTGAAATCCCGACTCCACATAGTTCGCAGAAGATATTTTTGAATGAATAAATTAATAGTCTATAGGATTTTCAGATAGATATGATTGCTATTTGATTGCATGGTCGGCCGGTCGGAAGTAAAATACGTCGTTTATCATCTGACGAGATGTTCCGCCAGAACCTTTTCCGGTTGGGGCAACTCGATTATTATTTTGCACCTCACCCCTCAGTAGTTCTACGACTCGTCGATCTCTTCGAGTGAAGTCGATTTACGAACATTTATTTCTAATTCATTTTCCTATAACTATAAACTAAACTGTACACATAAGGTAGATGAAAATTTTCACGCTACATCCATTATTTACAAAATTAATAATTACGTTAGTTAGAAAAGGGTGTAGAAAATAATGTTTCATATCAAATAATGTGAAAAAAAATTGGATCCGAACGACCATGCAAACATAATTTTTCAAAATAATTAACTTTTCAAGGTATTTTCATTAAACTTTATAGAATAAGTCACGCTAATACGCTAACTGAAAAAAATGTGATTATATTATATGTATATATTATATATATAAAATGATTAAAATATTTTAAATTTCGTTTAAATTATTTAGTGCGTTGTTTAAATTTTACACGGATGTTTCTTTTTTAGATGTTATAAATTTGTTTTTTATATATAATATCATACTTATGATTGATCTTGTAGGTTATTGAAAAACGTGTTCGTCATGGCTTGAATTTTTTAATTTTATTTTCCAAGAATTTTTGCATTGTTCTATGTATACCTGTATTGGTTTACAGCCAATGGCCGCACTCAACTACTACCTACATACAATAAGACAGCTATTTTCAGTCATTATTTTATATATACCACGTATTTTAGTTATCTTAATCAATAAGTATTGTCTTTTAATTTCACACCAACTATTATCTGTTTTTTCTGCTCTCCAGCTGTGACGAACGATGTTTTATGAAGATATTTCTGGGCTGTTTCACTGTTATAATGATTATGGGAATTGGCAACCCTGTATGTTGGATAATTTTCTTGAAGTTGTCATGTCGCATTGTTTTGATAGTTGACACTTTGGTTTAAGCCTAATAATGTCTTGCATATCAATTCGGTTGATTATTTATAAGATAGATGGTTAATATTGCGTGTACAACACAGCGGTAGGAGGACATTCATAAAACTTTAAAATCCCACCAAATTTTAATATTAAAATCATCAAAAAAATTATATATGGGAAATAACAACAATTTTGCAAGCGAATTTGGTTAATAATGGGAAAATATTACGTTAGCCTTTAGTAGTATGTTGAATGTTGACTTTATGGAAGTATATCATATAAAAAAAATTATGTAATGTACTTTTCCTACGGGCTTGCCTGTGAATGCAGAACCTTATTGGATTCGATTCGGCTATTTCTGATCTAACAAAAACAGACTTACTATGTTCCTTTACATTACTCTGTTATGATTTGAATTTCATTAATTTTGTTATTTTGTAAGGAAAATGTTTAATTGCTGTAACTGTGTTGTACTTGTTTCTGTCTCATTCTGATCCTGAAACTCAACACTTGTTATAAATATATTTATTGTTCTAAGTATTTTATTAAAATTTACTTTTTAAAAGGGATTTTAATTAGTAGCTTTTTGCGGCATTCGTAGTGAAATAAGTATTTTTATTGTGAATAAATTATTATATTTCACGTTATATGTTCACTTAAATAAATTTTACTTAATTATTCCTTTAAATATTTATTTCATAATTATTTTAATGTTTACTTCTTACCATTTAGGTACAGTAATGATTTATTTAAATATGCATTATTATAATTCAATAAAATTTCCATTCAATATTTTATAGAGTTTGTTTTTTTTTTACCTCGAATTTTTACCCTTTTCATTCTTCCACAGATGTACAAAAACTTGTAGAACTACATTCTGCTCTGCTGCTTGAATATTGGCTAATTCATACGATTTGAAAACAAAATAGTTACTATTTGTATTTATGAAGAATCTTAACACAAAAACCAAAAATCAACTGTAAAATTCTTTATTTAATAACACTTTATAAAATCATTTAACATTAATAATTACATTTCATTTTACACACACTTGTAAAAAATGTTAAAAACACAGTTTATAAACATATGAAACGGTATTTAAATGAAAATACGAAGTAAGAAAAGACAAGAGTGTTGTTAATGTTGAATTTAAAAATTGAATAAATCTGCTGATACAAAATAAATTACGACACCACAATATTAAAACAGATTTCTTTTTTTGTTCATTATTGTAACTCGACTGTTCTGCATTATTTAAAAGTGAATAGATTGCAATGCTTGTGAGCAGTGACCTGGAAATGGGTTATTTACTTTAGTTAAACAGGTAAAATTTTCAGAAATGCTCACAAATTACTTTGTACGAGTGCATCGCACATGTATGCACATATTAACAACACATTGAATGCACAAGCTATGTTGGAACCTCTCCACCCGAAGCTGAACGAATACTGTGGTAGGTACTTACTTAACTTATTGAAATTCCCGGTGAAGTATTTATTATCAGGTTTTATTAAATTATATGATTATGCACGTTGTAACAGACATGAAAAGAGAAAGTTTATTTTTTATCTTAAACGTTAATAAATTTATAAATATTATTTCTGTATTTTAACGTCAGGAAAAAAATGTTTAAAAGCAGGAAAAAATTGTTTAAAAAAATGAAGAATGTACGTATTTGTTTAAATTAAAATTCCACTTCTTTTACAAGTAAAACTTACCCAGCCACAGAACACAGAAATTACAAATGGTCTTCACGGTATTTGGAACAAAAATAATCATAGGTATCGTGAGTATAATATTCTAATTGTATTATAATATAATTATATTATAATGTAATTATATTATGATTTATGCAGTTGAAAGGTAGTTCATATTTGTCGCGTTGTTTGGTTTGGAGAAATGTACATTAATCGGATGGCAACACATTATCCAAATACATGTGATGACAATATATAAATGTCTTCCTACGGCTCACATGCTCTCCTGATACATTTCTACAGAATAAATAAAATCTATGTACTTAACTGTAGGCTGTTGATGCATACAGTGATCATTGTGTCCGGTTTACATATGTAATTTTAAAAAGGCTAAAAGTTATTTCTCAACGGCGTGTAAGCGCTACAATTATTTAAAAATATATATGTATATTTTTAAATTTAGTTCGAGTACATAATGTGAAAATTATTGTCAAAAACGTTATTCGGTTAATGGTTTACTGGTCAATAGTTATAAGCTTGAAAGTTTCAAAAATATTTGTAATGAAAATTGGTAAGATAAGGACAATAATTCAGCGAGAATTATGAAAGTCATCTAGAACACGATTCAGATTAAACTCATTATAAAGAACAGATATAAAGTAAAGATATTAAAATAACTGATAAAAAGTATTACATAAGCATCTGAAATAAGTATCACAAAGACGTGATATTGGAAAGAATTACTCCTCGTCTATGGCAGCTTGACTAGAAAATTATTAATTTATAATAAGCAATAATTTTATGAAATTATTTCGCTCTATGAAAAATGTAATTGAATAAAATAAAAATAATTTTCTAGGTACAGGTAAAAAAAAATAATTAAAATATTAAAATGTTATCAATGAAGGTTGAAATATTCATAAATTGACATTTTTTCGGTAAAAATATTAAGAAAATTGGTACTGAACATTTTACAAGAATTTACAAATCTTTTACAACGCAGTTAAACAGAAATTACATTACAATAATACGCAGTACCTACATACATTACAAATGATCTAAAATATTCACAATCATTCATAGAGTACAAAATTTGAAACCTAAAGGCTAGACACATCTTGATAGTGATTGACATCATTCAAGTTATTTATGAATGTGTTTTTTTAATTAATGCATACCGTGTTGGGTCGAAATTACATTAAAGTATAAACTATTTAATTAATATTTATTTTGTAGTTGACAAAATTTACTATGTTAAATGGAACATAGTTGTTATAAATAAAAGATTTAAAATATACGATTTTAAGTTAGACGTTAAGTAGTATTGCACAAAATCAATCTAAGAGATCAGATTTAGCTTATATTTGCATTGTCTGATTTTTGAATGGAGAAAAATAAATAATGACTCGAAAAGTTAAAAAAAACGTATCCAATAGTTAAATTAAATTTTTATCAAAATATTTCAGGAAAGCATGTAGGTAGCACAATTTCATTTTTATTTATAGGCATCTTCCTGTATAAAAATATGGATGCAGAAAACAGTGTATCATGAAAAAAAAGATAACTTCAACAATGACTTCGGTAATGAGACCCAAACAGGTTGAAGTTCCTGTCAAAATACTGCCCGCTTGTTGTGGTTTAAAAAACTTGCACTCTGTGATTCTCCCTATCGCAGACGATGATGTTACCATTGGACATGACCGCGATGCCCTCCAGCCCCTTGAACTCGGCATCCCCCGAGCCCCAGGACCCGAAGGCTCTCAGGAAGGTTCCGTCAGGGTGGAAGATCTGGATCCTGTTGTTTCCAGAGTCAGCCACGCAGATGTAGCCTTGGTCGTCTACTGCTACACCCCTGAATTATGAAAAGAGATGTTTCAATGAATGAATTAATTTTATAATAATTGACTTGTCCCCACATGATTACCTTAAGCCATGTATTCACTAGGGGACAAATTGTCCCTCAACAGCACGCGCGGCATAGAGTCTACGTGACGTTGCAACGTCGTGCACTGTTCCGCGACCTCGCGCACAACATAGCGCGGCATTTCTACGTGCCGTGGCAACGTTGCCATGGGCACGGTACCCGAGCGTACTCACTGCAACATTCCGCGGAGCGTCAGTACCACGTGGTATGTTTACAAGTGAATACGCATGCGCTGCATCTGTCAAGATGACAATGCGGGGAAACGAAATCGTTCTCGAACTCATCGCGCTGTATCGATCGAATATCGCATAGAATGTCCGTCCTTCTTTCTCTTTGCAGTAAATAATTTCGCATTCTCCTCTTTTTTCTCCTCTTACTTTTCGATAAACTCATTAACATAAACAGATACGCGGCTATCATCATAACCTCATAGGGCGATATATTTCCGCGACGTCTGGAAAACAATAATTATTTGCAAAAAGGACCTTGTTTTTAATAATATTCAATTTACTACAGTAAAACCTCGTTAATTTGAAATTGCGACCCAAAAAAACATTTCGAATTGCGCGGAACCCCGTTTTCGCCAAATGAGATACCGCAGCTGTCAACATAAGCTCATCGGGTGACATTTCCGCGACAGGATATGCGAGTCCCGGTGTGTACACGTCAAATGGCCGCGTCATTGTCCCCGAAACATGAGCGTAGATGTTGATGCGACATGCCGAGCGGAATGTTTCGCGATTTGTCCCCTAGTGAATACATGGCTTAATGCTTCAGTCTCTACAGTTTTATGATTTAAACTGTATGTTTTGATTATAATTCAAAATAAATTATATAAATTGATTCGAACAATTAAAAAAAACTGTAAATAAGAAAATTATTATTAAATAAGTTTGTTTGTGTAAGCCTTCAA
Organism: Agrypnia vestita; assembly: GCA_016648135.1. Taxonomy (NCBI): domain Eukaryota; kingdom Metazoa; phylum Arthropoda; class Insecta; order Trichoptera; family Phryganeidae; genus Agrypnia; species Agrypnia vestita. The sequence continues at coordinate 36,816 of JADDOH010002381.1, forward strand.
AAGTGTAGGTAATTTTATATCAGTAATAATTATTACAATTGCATCTTATTTAGAATAACAAATAAATATGTCAAACGTGCAACATTCAAAAAATTATTGTATTTAAAAATACTGAAACTAGGCGTCATATTTTGAAATGAATATGTTTATAACATTATAAGTGCGTGTTGTGTATGAACAAAAAAATAATGTATTTATATCTATGTACACGATGACATTAACATTTCAATGTTGAAAAAATCTTTTAATAATCCATCTACAAAAGACATTAGTGTTTTAATGCAATTTTGATATTACAAGAAAGATTTACACGGATATTATTCCACGGAAACTTATTATGTACTCTTCACTCTTTTTCCTGACTTCATTTGGCTTCTGAGCAGCAGTGGTTATTTTATTGGTTGCGAGTGCTTAGTATTTCAAGATCGACAGTTTGTGATGCGATTCCGCTTTTGCCTGCAGTGTAACCTCCGATTAAATATTTTACCCTACATACCCCAGTATTTAAGATGCAAAAAATATTTCAAATCACACTTTCCCTCGATTTAAAATGTTTTAACTTATCGTGAAAGTGTTAAAAATGGGTTTCATCATACTCAAGCGTGATATTTATAGATAAAACTTAACTAGTCGTGTTTTACGCAGTCACAGTCGGATGCAATTTTTTTAATTCCGTAATCTATGCAACTTGAAACCGAAACAAAGCCACTGCTAAATCGGTGGGTTAACTAGACCAAATAAGGGTTGTTAAATATTGGGTTGATTGTGCATTTCTCCCCATACCCGAGTGCACAGAGTGGACGCGATTATTATTATAAGGAAATGTAAATAGTTTTAAGATATTTATTATTATTTAAATATTTTTTTAGGTGCTTTGTTTACTACAAATAAAATTGTATTTGTTAATTTTTCATGACTCGTTTCATTTACTAATTTAAGTATAACATTAATCGAGTGACGGGTATAAAAGCAAAGGCAGCAATATCCAAAAAAAAATTTAAAATGTTTTGCATGTAGTCACCGAGGATTGCTAATTTAGAATGTATTGAATTTGAGATTTTATAGGAAGTGTATGTAGCTTCTTCCCGTCCAAAATGGTATTTTCAAATCACTATTAAAAACAATTGCAGCAATATGCACTCAACTCAACTAAAGTGAGAGTTGATGGCAATTTTAGACTGAAATATTAGAAGACAGCAATATACACTAAATTAAATATCAAAACCAACAATGTCCACTATTTGGTAGCAAAGACAACAATATCCATATTTGAAAGTTAAATATTTATTCATACGCTATGTATATAAAAGAAAAACTGAGGTGGCAATTGTTTATAAAAACTTACAGTGGAACCTCTCATAACGAGTAATTCGCATAACGAGCAAAAAAATTTGTATAAAAATTAAGCCTTAACGAGTGACATTTCGCATAACGAGTGACAGAAAGGGGAAGTCACGTAACGAATGACGCACTTGTACGCTGGGACTTTCGCGTCAGTGCATCAGTCTGTGTTTTTTTTTTATAAAGTTGTGTTCAGACATTATTTTTATTTTTTTGTGCAAATTTTAATAACCCTTGCAAAAATATATTCGAAGAAAAAGCCACAAGAAGACAGCTATAACAGAATAAAACTAACTGTAGAAATGAAACGTAAAATCATTGAAAAAGCATGGCGACTCTTTAAAATTTGCTCTTCGCCAAAAAAATGTCTTAACAGCTTTCTAGTAAAAAAGAATTAATTATTTGTCATAAATTCATAAATAATAAGCAAGTTTTGATTTTTTAATTGTTTTTTCCAAATCGAAAAGACATTCCAGGTAGTTGACAATTTATATGTATGTACCTTTGTAATTTTATTTGAATAACGTTAAAAATAAAAAAAAGAATTTTTTCGTCATGGAATGCGTTATCGTGTTTTAAATTGATTTATATGGGTAAATTTGTTTCTCTTAATGAGTGTTTCACATAACGAGCAAGATTCTGGAACGAATTATGCTCGTTATGAGAGGTTCCACTGTATTTCCAAATAGATTCCAAAGAAATGCATAGATTCCAGAGAAATTTCCTCGAGTAGTGACAGGTTTTTTGTATTTTTCTCAGAAAAACCTCATTGCTGCCTATGCTTTTATACCCCTTAGCAGGTGTGTGCAGTGAGAACAAGAAGCATGGCTTTTCCTAAGCAGATATTTTGAAAAGAAACAAAATTAGAGGTATATCTCGTAATATTTCAATCACAATAACTAGAGTGCCACCACTATAACTTGGTGTGCGAGGGAGGGCGCCCCTGTCGCGAAACACAAGTTGCCAGGTTGTAAATTTATTACACAATACATAATGTACTGAATGTCCGGTGACCAGTGTCAGAGCCTTCAATATAAATTTGGTCGGGTAACAGCGCGCTCCGCGGCGGCCGCTCTATCTGTCAAACTGTCAGATGGTAATATCGATCCATTATTTGCTTTTTCAGCTTCGCAAAACTTTGATACTTCATTGGTAATTGTTCTTGCACCACCCCGGACTGCTTTGGTTGTTTTGGACATACTAATTCAGTGTATATTGGTAATCAAGATGTCACAGCTCCCGAGCAAATACAAAATTGTACTGAATTACAGGGCGAGGGGTTACCGCCGGGTGCGGGTGGGGCGGGTTTTAGTTTCAATCTTGCCGCACGCCAAGTTATGTTGGGCAGGCAATAGCATATTATTCAGATTTCAATATTTCATAATACTCTGCCAGATAAATGTTTAATTTCGATTTTTTTTCTCCAAATATATGTGTATGGCGTTGGTGGTATTTAATATGTACTATACCATGCCATCTTCCACGCCAGGGTCTCTGGCATGGTATACTAAGTTATTGATATTTTGGCTAAAAGGCAGCTCGGATGTCCCTCACATTGAAGTACCAGATTTGTACTTACCCTCATCGGTTCCCACAGGTACCACTACCGCGATCACTCTGCCAGGCGACAGGTGCCAAATAAAAGAGTTATTATGTTAAGTCATATATTCAATATTTACATATAAACATTAATGAATTGAGTTTATTACGTCGCGGACTAGGTGTAATATTTGACGCGTGCTAGTAAGTTGTGTAAAGAACACGCACTCCCGAGAATGCATTATCGTTGCATCTTGGCTGGCGGCGGCAGAGCTCTCGTCTCGCCCGGTGACTCCTTGTCTTCCGCTTCTGTGGGTAGGTTGTCGGTTTCTCGAGGATTCTCAGTTGCGCCGCTCCTACTGGCCCTGAGGTGGCTAGTGTTTGGTTTTGCCACATGTGTTTAAATAAAGGTCATGCTTCTTGTTCTCACAGCACTCCTCCGCCCCTCAGGTATAATAATAATACAATCTGATAACAATAAATATTTATCGATTAATAATCCGAGTAGCTTGCTAGTGTAGTGGTTATGACCTAGCTTGCCAGTGTTTTGTGGCTCAAGCCCCGCTCCAGGACACGGGCAAGTTAGTCGACTTAGCATATTAATGCTACACATATTCTAATTAATGCAGATGATTTCAAATGAAAATCATATCTTTAAATCTTGAATTAATTCTTGCAACAAAATGCTTTGATTCTAAAATCCAGCGACACAATTGAAAAGAAGTCAATAGTCACAATGTTTGCAAAAGCAGTTTTGTAAAATTTTGCAAAAGATAGAATAAATAAAGGAGTGCCAAGATGGTTTGGTCATGTGGAACGTATGAACGAGTAACATGATGTTTACAAATAAATATTTGTTAATAAATCTATATTTTTTAAATAATAATTATGTATCTATTTATTAGGCAAAGACTATACAGGTGAATTCCTGCCTTGATTATGAGTCGAAAATGTTTAAGCAGGCATAACCTAATATCAATAGTTTTGGAGTTATATAGCAATATAAAAGTTTGAATTTTTTCAACATTTATGACTTTTTTTTTGTTGTTGAACTATCATTACAGTAATTTATAATGATTACAAAAAATTCATTAATTTCAATACAAGTTAAATAAAGTGATAAAAACACTGCAGAAATTTCAATTGGAAAATATTCCAATTGATGTTCAAAGGTATTTATTATTGTATTTGACTTGTATTAAAGAGAATAAATTTTTCATATTAGATATAAGTTACCGTAATGATAGTCTAATGTTTTACAAAAAATAAGTCAGAAATATTGGAAAAAAATTCAAACTTTGATGTTGCATGTCTCCATAACTAACTATTGACTTGTACTAAAGAGAATGAATTTTTCATATTTGATATAAGTTACTGTAATGATAGTCCAATGTTTCAAAAAAAAATCAGAAAAATTGAAAAAAATGCAAACTTTGATGTCGCATGTCTCCATAACTATTGACTTGTATTAAAGGGAACGACTTTTTCGTATTCGATATAAGTTACTGTAATGATAGTCCAACATTTTGCAAAAATAAGTCAGAAATTTAGAAAAAAAATGACAACTCTGATGTCGCATATCTCCATTACTATTGATTAGGTTTATTTTTTTTATTTATCTATTAGGTCATGTTTGCTGGAACATTTTCAACTCACAATCACGGCAGGAATATGGGCCTGTAAGGTTATTAATGTTATCCAAATAACCCTGTATACACATATAAATTTTTTAATATTAGTTGTTTTTTGTTGTATTTTACTTTATTGTTTATATTATAATTGGCCAAAGGCACGGTCTCACGTTAACGTTAATACGATTATCTATCAATGGCTGTAAAAAAACAACAAAGACCGGAAGAAGCTGAAAATGAAGCAAAATATTAATTGAATACTTGAAAATGCAGTATAAGAAGAAGAATAAAGTAAAGTAGAGTAAAGAATAAAGTAAATCAAGTTGTAGGAGGGCGCACTGTTATCATTAATAAATAAATAAAAAATTGTAAAAATTAATCATTAAAAAATTTGCCAACCACCCTATACTTTGCCACCCAAAACCGGCGTACTACTCCTCCGCGGTCAGAAATACACTGACATGTGTATGAGTGCACTCCACCGTGGTCCCACCAATCCGCGCGCTAGCTACCACAGAGTGTGTGTATATTTAATTCGCGTATAGGCACTCACACATTAAAACTTATTATTAAAGATCTGAATGCACCGTAGAGACCTGTCAAAGGGTATAATATTGGTCCATTATTTGCTTTTACAGCTTCGCAAAACTTTAATATTAGTCGATATTTCTTTGCTCGCCAAATCGATATATTTTTCCGGCGACCTATTTTTCCTTACTTTTGTTATATTTTTGGAAAAAAATAATATCGAAAAATATCGATGTATCGATATATTTTTCTCGATTATTTTCGATACTTTTATAAAATATCGATTCGATATAAATCGACTTTTTTTTCATCTAAGGATGGGCTAGATGGAACTGAATGATAGGGCGAGGGGCTACCGCCGGGTGCGGGCGGCGCGGGTTTTAGTTCAAAAATTGCCGCACGCCAATTTACGTTGGTCAACCTATAGTATACTATCACTTTAGTATACTGTCATATTTTTTTTGGGCGCAAAGATAATCGATAAATCGTAAATCGATTACTAATCATTCGATTATGGAAATTAGAGTTGGTTCGTTCATGAACGAACTGTTCTTTTAGAACAGTTCACTTTACTGAACGAACGAATGGTATAGTTCACTTAAGTGAACTGGTTGTTCACTAGTTCAGTAGATGAAAAATAATTCATTCATAAAATTCGGCCAAATTTTTGGGTAGTTAAAATTTTGAGGCGGTTAAGGGAAAAAAATATTGGAAATTGAATGTCGTATATGTTTGAAAGCGAATAGTATATTTTTGTTTTTGCGATAAATCAAAGATCGACATTCTTTGTCGAGTATGGAATTAGTATCTTTTTATCGATAAATATATCCAGTACAGAGTCTAGTAAGCAGGATGTATGATGTATGCAAGGAAAGTGATCTTATTATGAACGTAAATAAGTCAAAAGTGATGGTTTTCGAGAAAGTTCTAATAGGTAATGAATGTTTGTAACAGGTAGAGTTTGTGTACTTGGGAAGTATGTTCGATAGAAGAGGGAATGTTGAGAAAGATATCGAAAGGAAAGTGACATCGGGGAATAGGGTGAACGGTGCTTTGAACGCAATAGTTTCTAATATAAATATGTCTACCAAGGCAAAACTAGCGGTACATAATGGAATTCCAGTACCGAAGCGAAGCCTGGAGCTGGCAGAAGAGGAACGAAAGTAGATTGAATGCAGTGGAGATGAGATCCCTCAGACGTACGTGCAGAAAATTAATTTATGATAGAGTAAAGAATGCAGATATTAGGAATGAATGCAAAGCTGATCTTAGCATAATTAATAGAATTAAAAAGTGTCGCTCAGATGGTATGGGCATGTTGAGCGAGTGAATGAGGAAAGAATGGTAAGAAAGATATACAATGCAAGTGTTGATGGCGCCAAAAAGAGGGGGCGACCGCAGAAGACGTGGCATGACCAAATTAGCTAGATACTGGAAGATGGTCCCGTTAGAAGCCTCAACGACCGGCGAGCTTGCATGCGAAGATGTATGAATGTGGATGAGGCGAGAGTTGTATGTCAGGACAGAAGAGTGTGGCGCTCTATCCTCTGCCTACCCCCACGGAGAATCGGTGTGATTCATTCCATTGCGTTGTTATAATTGCAACCACAAGCAATCTAGTGTGTCATGGAACGAATAGATGGTACTGTCGAATTAGGACAGTAAGTAACTGACATAATATTCAAATTCTTTCTAATCTGACTGTATTTATTTCACGCTTTGTTTCATAGTTAGTTATTTGCCGACCACATTATTGGGTACTGCGATTGATTGTTTATTAGGCTTGGCGCTTAACCGTATTTGATTTATTCACATTATTATTCTGCGTTGCGTATTTGAGTCATAATTAGAAAGAAAGAAAGAAAGCGTGAACTTTGGCAATATAACAACAACGAAGTAAAATACAAGATTTGTTTCAACACCTTAAAATCGTCAGGGAATACGTCAAACATGAATAAACATTGAAACATAATCTGGAAAGTGCCATACTTGTAAATTGTTTCAGATTTATATCTTTATAATTAAAATGTTGATTGCAATATTACATTTTTTCATTGTCATAAATCTATTAGGTTTTAAAATTAATGTTATGTTTTGTTCCAAAAAAATCCTATGTCAACTCAGAACGCTCTGAAAGTCCACGTATAGAATAGTGATAAGAAAAAATAATGTTCATAACTGGTTAAGTAATAAATAAATAATTTAATACACTAAAATGTCAACTTTCCTGCCAAAACACAAAGTAGAGAAAAAAATTTATTGCAAAAATTCTGTTTTACTTTTTAGTTCGTGTTTTAACAGGGCAGCTGTGTTTCATTATTTATTTAATTACGCACGTTTAGTTTTGCAGTTGATTATATACATAAAAAAACATTACACTTTTTTTTACCTAAGATAGCAAATTGTGAATTTACAGGTCATTTTTTATTATTGATTATATTTACTTAAATTTGATTGTTTCTTTTTTAAGTTTACTGACGTTGACGTCCTTTTACATTTTCTAACTAAAATAGATACTTGAATTTGAAAATTCTGATCCTGGTGGAGAGGGGGAGGGGGGTTGATACGTAGTTTGCCCGGTGAAAAGCTGTAAATTAGGCCCTATGAAATGTACTCGATACTTTAAAGTATCGTTACTTTTGTTTCGATACTTTTACGAGTACGATACTTTTTTCCGATATTACTCATGAGTATAGTATCAATACCAGTATCAATACTTTCTATTTTATATTGTGTCCTTACCCCCCCCCTCACCGCTGGTGACTACTCTTACGCGTTTGGTGAACAAATGAACGATTAGGAATGAACTTTCATGAACTCGATGAACGAACAGTTCAGTTAACTGAACGAACTTTCCCATCTCTACTTTCATGAACGACCCGATGAACGAACAGTTCAGTCAACTGAACGAACTTTCCCATCTCTATCCCTATCCCGACTCTAGACGAAGTAGGGATGGGTAAAAAATATCGATATTTATCGTCGATATATCAAATATCAATATTTTTTTCTGGGATAATCGATATTTTTTTTCTTGGCAACTTTTTTATTATTGGTCATTTTTTACCTTTTTAATTTTTTTCTGGCGACCTTTTTTTGGTCATCGATAGTTTTCTCGGATAATCGATATATTATTTCCGGTGACTTTTTTTTTTGGTCGCCAATCGCTAAAAGCTTATTTCCCTTACATTTTTGAAAAAATAATATCGATATATTTTGTGTTCCGTCTCGACGCCTGGAATCCATTATGAGAGAACAGCCTGCTGTTTCGGCACTTAGACACGCGTTCCTACCCCCTCTGATTCCCTGTTTGCGACACAATTTATTCCCGCTGGTATCCCTGTTTCCGGTTACGTCGGCGCAACGGTTTTTCTTTCATATAACGTCGTTGTTTCGCGCCATTTGCACGCGTCTAGACACGCCAACTTTTGTTGTGATTTTTTTTGTGTTTCTATTGCAATCTACCCCCTTAATTTTTGATCCCTAGGTTAACAAACATTAGACTATACAAATTTTTAACATAGTGCGACAGGACGTTGATATTTTAGTGTAAATCCCGTGAATTTCGTCAAACGATTTGTTAACAAGATGGCGGACGAGCAAGCTCCTTCGCCGGTATCCTCGAATGACGGATCTTCTTTCGAAGAACCGAGTCGAAAGAGACGCCGCGTAGCATACGACCCGCGTGTAGACCACCTGCTAAAACAGGTGACTGCTCTGACGGAGGCCTTGTTAGCGGGCGGCGCGGCTCCTGCATCAACAACGCCGCCAACGCCGGAACACGTGGCCGCGAGCGAGCCCAGCGTGGAGGACGCGAATGCGTCCTTTATTCAGCCGCCGCCGAGCCTCAGAAGGGCGAAGAATACGCTGGAGTTCGGCAAGCTCAGCACGGTCGTGAAGGAGCCGCCAGTACCGAGAGCGGACCCGAAGCGGATCGAACAGATCTCGAAGTTGCAACACTTCGATTCCGACGAGTGGTCAGGCGTTCGCTATGCGGAAACGCAGAGAACCTACGCGGCGACTCCCACATTTGTGGAATTGTCGGTGAACGACGACTTGAGAAGGATCGATAACGCGCCGACCCATACTGGCTTGCTGGAAAGATCGCTCGCCGCGCTTTCAAACGCCTTGCTCGCCCAGAGGGAGACCCTGAGAGACGGGATGCAATCGCTGGTGAATTGGGCATCCGAACCCGGCACGGATCTGTCCGCTTCGGCTCTCTTCGAGCGGATTCAGTCGATGTTCACCAGCGATGCTCCGTACAATAAGATTTCGGACGACATCCTGCAGATTGTGTGCGGCAGACGGGCAGAGTGTATACTGAACCGGCGAAAGGCCATATTGGAGGGCTTCAAAGACCCTTTCGTGCGAGAAGGTGCGGCCAAAATCCCTCCAAGCTCGGGATACTTGTTCAATAGGGAAGAGCTATCGGCGTATATCCTAAAGAACGGGGGGCCAGGAGAAGGTGATGGTCTCGCCCGCAACCCGAAACCTGGCCCAACCGTCAACATCTCAGCCCCAGCCGTCAACTTCTCGTCGAGCTCCGAACCAGGGATACCTCCAGTCCCGTAAGCCCTTTCTGCCGGAGCCGAGGCACAGGGAGCGAGGCTCAGGGAACCCGAACAGGAGACCTAACCGGAAGGCAGACCACGGCCGAAAACCCGCTGGTGACCGTAGCCGCAGAGGTAGAAGATGACGCGAGGCTGAACAACCAGTTCTGGGGAGGACGCTTGAGGAGGTTCCAAAGCAAGTGGAAGGAGTTCGGGGCACCACCTATAGTGCTGAGAATCCTCAAGGGCGCGAGAATCCCCTTTGTGGCCAAACCTCCGTTAGTCTTCCCCACCAGGCAGCTGTTGAGCAGCTTCAGCACGAAGGAGTCTCGAGACATGTCGAGTCACATTCAGGCCCTGAAGATGTCAGGCGTGCTGGAAAGAGCAGATCATTCTCCGAGCTTCATCTCAAATCTGTTTCTAACTCCGAAGTCGGACAACTCCCTAAGGCCGATATTCAACCTGAAGGCGTTGAATGCCTTTGTGGAGGCGAAACCCTTCAAGCTGTTCAACCACTTTCGGGTCCCAGACTTCCTCCAGCCCAAAGATTGGTTGGTGAAAATCGACCTAACCCAGGCATACTTTCACCTACCAATAGCGGAATCGCACCGAAAGTTCCTGAGACTGTACTACCAAGGGGAACTTCTCCAGATGACCTGCCTGCCCTTTGGCCTGTCATCAGCCCCGAGAATGTTCGCAACGCTGTCAAACTGGCTAGCGGGACTCTTGCGGAAGAGAGGAATAAGGACCGTATTCTACCTGGACGACTTCCTTCTGGCCAATCAGTCAAGGGACCTGCTAGCGACCCAGGCAGTAGAGACGGTCAATCTGTTCCAGCATCTGGGTTGGTGCATCAACCGCGACAAGTGTGTCCTTATACCTACCCAAAAGCTGGAGTTTCTGGGCATTACTTGGGACACCGAAGCCAACCAGAAATCCCTCTCGGACCGCAAGTGCTCTGGCCTTCGCCAAGTACTGCGCCGCCCGATCGAGGCCGGCAGTTGCTCCCCCAAGCAGGTTCTAGGCCTCTTGGGGAGACTCAACTTCGCAAACTTCGCCACCCCTCGGGGTGCAATTCAAACGCATGCAATGCAAACGCATTGCCGAAGACTGCAGAGATTCAGCCGCCAGCTGCAGAGGCACGAGCCATCCAGACAAGTGGAGCTTCCTGCCGCGGTTCGGCAAGACCTAGAGTGGTGGTTGGAGGCCGTAGGGGAGTCCTGCCCAATACACGAAGCCCCCTTCTCCCACTTCCTGACTACAGACGCAGAGACGACAAGACGATATCAGGCCATTGGTCCCCAGAGCAGATGCGGTGGCATTCCAACCAGAAAGAAGCCTTCGCTGTTTACGCAGTGATCAGGGATCACACTTACCTGCTAAGAGGAACGAAGACCCTACTGCAGACAGACAACAAGACAGTAGTGGCTTACATCAACAAGGAGGGGGGGACAAGATCATTGGGCCTTCTGAAGATAACTCGAGACCTCCTAGAGTTTATCGACCAGCAAGAAATATCTCTGACAGCGCAGTCATTCCAGGGAGATACAACGGGATTGCGGACCGACTCTCACGGGGACACCACTCCCGGAATGGCACCTCCTGGAACCAGCGACAGAGGAAATATTCCGAATATGGGGACGTCCTCAGATCGACCTCTTCGCATCGGCCACCGCCCATGTGGTGCCAAACTACGTGTCGCTAGACTCAACCGATTGCTCGGCCTCCTATCTCAACGCATTCAGTCAGCATTGGGATTACGAGCTGGCCTGGGTATTTCTGCCGCCGAATCTCGTCCCAAGAGTACTGGCGCACTTGAACCTGGCAAGAGGCACCTTTCTCCTAGTTGTGCCAAGATGGGAGAAGACATTCTGGAGGGCCGATCTCAAACAAAGAGCAAAGGGAGGGCCAATAAGCGTAAGAGATCTGAAGAGCGTCCTGATCGATACGTCGACAGGGTTTCCCCCACCGAGGGTGTCGGACCTCCAACTGGAAGTTTGGAGAATAGCAGTGGGTGGGAACAGGCTATAGCGGATTGGAGCCAGGAGGACCAGCAGCTGTTCAGATCTGGCTGGAGAGGCTCAACGCTGAACACCTACAAACCGGCCTGGGATAGGTGGCAGCGATGGTGTACCACGCATTCTGTCCAACCTCATAACCCTCCCCCTGCAACAGTGGCAAGATATCTGGCCAACCTGTTCATCCACGAAGGGCTAGCCCCTCGAACAATATTGGTCCACAAATCGGCAATCGTATCCTTCTGTGGCCCAGCTCTTGATGCAGATAAGATTAGCTCGAACTTCCTCGTCAGGCACGTCCTTAAAGCCATCTCGGTTTCTGGTGGATGCACTGAGAGACCCCCGATCTGGAACCCCCAAGTAGTGGTGGAGTGGCTACGTGAAAACCCGCCAAGGAACAGCCTGTATGACGTGTCAAGGAGGACGGCCATACTACTCATCATGGCATCTGGGCGAAGAGTCCAAGATCTGACACTTCTCAGAGTCACCCCGGACCGATTGATCGACAAAGAAGACTCCATCACGCTATGGCCAGCCTTTGGAGGGAAGACTGACACGGCAAGACACAAACAATCGGGATGGAGGTTGAGCGCATCGGATGAAAGGAACATCAACCCCTTGTTTTGGATCCGAAAGCTGGTCTCACTCTCACAGCCGAGACGAAAGCCGGACGTGAAAGAACTATTTGTGACGACAGCAGGTGAAGTAAAGCCAGCTTCACGGACAATAATAGGTGGTTGGATCAAGTCAATCCTAAGAGAGGCTGGAGTGGAAGCAACGCCAGGAAGTGTTCGTTCTGCTGTGGCTTCGTTGAATTGGCTGGAAAACTACCCGATAGAGGAGATCTTGTCAAGGGGAAACTGGCAGAGTGAAATCACCATCCGAAAATTCTACCAAAGAGAGATAGTAGATAACCCCAAGCAACAATGCCCCCAGAGCTCATTAGCGCCTCTCTTTACGCCAATATAGGCAGTCACATATAACGTCGAACCACTAGGTCACCAGGTGATACCAAACAGATCTCTCATAATGGATTCCAGGCGTCGAGACGGAACACAAAATAAAAGAATTTTACCTTCCATTAAAATTCCTATTTTGTTTCCCTCGACGCCTGGAATCCAGGTAATCCCT
>JADDOH010002382.1:0-47546 GCA_016648135.1 Agrypnia vestita
AAATCAATTTTTTGTGCAGATCGTTGGTGCGGGGATCGATAAATTCATTTCTTCAGAGGTTTCGCGAAGAGGTGTGACGAACAAAGGTTGCTACGTCACATACCTCCTCCCTCAATTAATTTTGACGATCAGCATGAACGGAAAAATTTATCCAACAACTATCTCTGTTAGGAACCATGAGATCACGCAACTTGAAGTAACATTAACAAATACATCTCTTACATCTTCATTTAACCACATGACACTTGACACAACATTTCCCATATTAAATTTGACAAATCGTAAGTTTACTCTCTTATACCCCAGTATCAGACAGAATCACAAGTGTGTTCTCTTAAATTCTTTTAAAGAAATATCTTTTACAAACCACTTCTCATTAAAGATCATTAAAACATTCTTTATACAATAGTTAACTTACAACACATAAATAGTTATTTCATTCCAAGCATACGAGCGATCACTGCGGATTCAACGTATCGAATGTTTTGAAGAAACACTGGAACAATCTTACTTGAGTGTCTGCCGTGCCCTGCACCAACAGCAACTTTAATCATAATTACAAGCTTATTAATACAATTAATATTTCAACAGAACCACACAGTGGTTCACAGATGCGGGAGGATGTGTACGTGCGGAGATTTCGAACTGCAACAAAAAGATCAAAACAAATTACATAATCATTTTATAACTTGGTTAATATTAACATCACTTTACCCGAAGCATATCTAAGCCTCACTAAAACAGAATGGCATGCTATATCACGTTCCACACTGACGACACACAGTTCCACACACACGATCTTTACCCATCCAACCGTTGTCGGAATTCAATATAAGCGCAAGATTCAGCCATGCGCGCATTGATGCTGGACATTTCCAGCCGCACGATCTGCTTCGCCAGAAAACATTCCACGGACATCGTTTGAAGAAATCATTCTATTGGTTGTCGCGTTCCTTATATGTTGAACCGACAAACAATAACAATACACGATGTCCTCAACAACCAAAAGCTACACCGCATGCCCTTCCCAAGAACAAGCCGCACCGTGGCCACACAATGGATCTGGACGCTGATCGTCCGATTCATGTCACCACAATAACTTCACTCACTACGTATACCGTGCCACTCCGTTTGGCATTGTACACCTAACCATTTCCACTTTGTATACGGCATCTACTCCCTGCTGCACACGACATTTACATATTGTATGTGCGAGATCTGCTTTTCCTCACACACACCGAAACGAAATCTTACTCGACTACTATAATTATCTACCGCATCCTATCTCCCTCAACAAATGACGACTTGACACTCTCTCTGAAGCTGACCGTGCATGACTACCTAACAAATACTATTTCCCATAAAATTGACTTTTCTTAAAGCCTTGTATCAAAACTAAAACTAAACAGACCAATTCTCAAACCTTATGAAATTTCAATCTTAATCTACTTGGCATGCTCAACTTTTCATTATACTCATTCATTAACATATCTCATCATTATAAGAAGCCATCTCACTATAGATTTTCTCACTAACAAAATCACTTAACTGACATAACCTCCCATACGCTGAACCATAACATTTTAAACTTAACATTAGCAAGTTGTCTGGTCCGTTAAGCTAGAAGAACCTCTTTCAGAATGAAGATGGACCCATCACCTTTCATACAAAAAGAATTTCCCTCAGTTTTTCATCCTCTTACAAAAGAAGGCAACGCTCATCCTTGAATGAGACTTCCAACAATCTGGAGGTAGACCCTATACGAGCAGGCTGGAAGAAGTCTCCCACTGACCTTCACTTCTGTATAAAAATAAATAAAACTTGTTCCATATTCTCATCGTTGGATATGCACCATTCATCTACATGAACCTATTACCGAACAGCCTAAGTGCTCAAATCCCCTACCGGACATTATCTCAGTCTCGTGAACTACGGTTACTGAACCATAAGTGAGTTTAACATTGATGGCTTAGACTCTTAAGCTGCTAACACATAGCCGTGTCTCTGGTGGTTTCGCGCCCACCTTAACACTTGCACTTACAGTGAAAGACTTTCTGAGATCAATGTTTAACCTAGTTTTCACGCATTCAATATCGATGCTCACTATATAAGCAACGCCACTATTTCGGTCCGATCTTAAATGATCCGCATACATGACAGGGCAAACACATCCAAAAACCCGTTCATCGCTTTTCACCCACAACAACTCCATTAGGAGAACGTCGTACTCCTGAACCAACTGAACTAAGTGCGGGTGAAAGCAAGGACCCGACAGATTAATTTCTTTAGACTCGCATAATCGACCCAAAACGAGTGTTGTTATCTAATCTATTATAACAAAAATTACTTACATCATCACTCGCTAACTATAACTATGCTCCTTATAACTCCTCTCATACACTGAAATGTGTCGCATGTGGATGGTGCCTCATCCTGACCACCATGCATTTCATCTTACATCCTTATTATCTGCTCCCTACCATTTCACTATATCATTGCCTGCATGAAAGCTTGAACTAATATTTCTTTTTCTTAAGCTAAAAAAAACGAAGTTCACTCCTACAAATCTAAAGAAAATTTTAGTTCAATATTCTGAATGATTGAGTACCGCTGATACCCCTTGCACAAATAAAACAAATTCAAATAAATATTCTTGTTCCGGAATTTATGTCAATTTGCTCTAATTATTCAAACAATTAAACTACAATTTATTAAGAACATTAGACTCCTCTGACCACATTTGCCCATGAAGTCTGCTATACAACAAGCAGAACAGATCAAATTTACAAAAAAAATTCTCAAGTTGTTCTATCCAGGAACAAAATTATTTTAAGGATTTCTCATCCATTTGTATATAAAATAACTAATCCTCTCACACACGCTAAGATGAAAGAAAAGCTCATCTAACTTATTCCCGGATCTAACCTCTGCATACAGGTCAATGTAGATTTCATTCAAAATCTCCATCAAGTAAACAGAATTTTAATACTAGTATACAAGATAAAACACTCTATTAGATTGCTTCAGATATCAATATATCAAACATTTGACTTTTGATCCATTAAAGTTAAAACATGTTCATTGATCTTGGCAAGGACCTTTTTGCACATTTGAACAATTCTCGCGTCCGAACAGTATTTGCTTACCAAAAAAAACATATATCACCCTTTATATTGGCCTTCTTATTAAAATTAAAATCAGGCATGAGAGAAGAACCATATTACACATTTCGCGCTGTTTTCTACCATCCACTCTCACATACCGTACGTTAGTTATAAGGCAATACATCAAGCGATCTCGCTCACTTGAGTGCATCCTATTTGTATGGAAATAAACATAGCAACATCGGTATATACGAATTTTTACTTCATTTTTAAATTTAATTTACTTTGTGAGACGGGACAAATAACCGTACTTAAATGACTTAAATATAGAATTCACAATACTTCCCCATTCTCCACATTACGTATTTCCTTACTTTTTGTAAGGGAAACACCCCACGACAGAATGAGTAAGCATGTAAAACTTCACTTCTACAATTCATACAGTAAGATTATCATGATTATTTACACTCAGCCTGTCTTTAATTATATCTCAAAGACAACATCAATGGAAATAACCTGATAACAATATAGATTATTCATTTATTATTATATCCAGAGATTTACATATCATAACAAAATTTACATGGGGATGTATTCACCCAATATGACATTTTAGCAACTGGCAACAATGCACCACAAATTTGATATCTGGTGTCGCTCATGCACCTCTAAGTAGGCGTTTTCACCCAAATCGATTCACACAGCCGCCAGCAGATATCATATCATAGAACAAAAGGCACTTTCCCGTATTTTCACATTGAACCCTAGGTTATTAGAGACGTGCACTGTCCTCCTCCAACCCGTTGACGATTGAGTCCGGAATACTCAAACATCATACAGCTCGATGTGACCGTGCGAGAAAGGCAAAGCAACTTAAAATGTCAGACACATCTCTGCGTCCAAAACAACTATTCACCAACTACATACATTCATATAAACTTATTTCGCGTGATAGCGCATATTACACGCTTTGCAGGGAACGGTTCCCACTATACAACAAATTTACAATCATCATGTCCTGGACATGGAAATATTCCATACTTGTCATTAAAATCTGACAACTTATAAAACAGGAGAAACTTACCCTAATTACCGATCTCATTGAATCTAAAATCTCAACTTTCTTTTTACACCCCAAACGTAGATTGCCAACTAGAACCCTTTCGTATGAACATTATTAATTTATGAGTTCGACTTAAACATTGGTTATAAGAGGAAGAATAAGACCGCTTATCCTCTTATTTTTTTTAGAAGTTCATTCAAACCAAATACAACTCCACCTAAAACTTTCTCATGCCACGCATATTGCAGCATCACTCATGGACCTGAGATGCAAGCACTCTCAAATTACCTCTTGGTGCACCAATTCCACTGGGCCAACCAAAAAATAAACACTCGTACTGTGTACCTAGACGAGTCCCTGCACACAGCACATACTTGTCAAACAAGACAACATGTCTCCATAGACATTCATTCGAACGACGCCCATTGCGTCGTGCAAACCCACACATATCCTGACTTCCATTCAGTCAGATAACAAACACTGCAATCTCAGTCCACAACACACACACCTTTCTACTCGTCTACTCTCCGCATAGGTTTTCTATCGTATACAAAATACTTTCATCTCATACACTCGATAAAGACCGTCGGTTAGTACACACACTTCTCATAAATTTCCAGAACCTCTTTCCTCTCATAACTTCATATCATTGTTCATACAAAATATTCCAAACCCGTTCTTCATGCTTTCCATAACGGTTATCTTCTCAACAGCTGAATCTATGTTTCTTTATACAAAACTAACTTGGCGCAATTCATACTTAATTGTCAACCAGCAAACGTAAACACATAATTCATGGATACCGTTAAATCGTCCCAACTTTCGTTCAGAATGCACTTTTGCCAAATGCCGATGCCAAGATCTCACAATTCGTAAAACATACTATTAATTTTCTACCACAATTCGTTCATTAACCGATAAAAAAAACAAACCTTACTGTAGAATTTCATACTAAATTTATCATTCCCAATAGCTACTGTACGCACGTCTGCATCAAACATTAGTTTTTTTCAAACGTGGTTTAATTTAAATTCAAAATACTAACCTGTTCTCACAAAATTACCCCTGACAGTGATTCAACATTGTTCATTTTACTTCCCAATACTAAAGAATTGCAATTTTTCGATGAAGCGATCAAAAAGTCACATTGCATTTATTCTTCAAGAATCTGCATCCAAAAAACAAAACTAAAATTCCCAAAACAAAATCAATTTTTATTACCCCTTGTACTTTCAGAACTGCCCTATAATTGTCTACATTGAACTGCTAAATAAAATCGAAATACCATAACTTTTCCCGTTGCCTGAAGTGCCTAATTATACTGCAGAATCGCAAAGCCTTCGTCCTTCGCCAGCATTCTGTCCATGATGCCTCCTTCTCTTGCATCGTTCTCACTGAAATTCACAAAAAAAATCTTTCAATACCGAGCCATTGCAAGAATCTTTTTTTTCAATACATTTTGTTCCGCACAGAACAGGCAACAAAGGTGCGGTCCGCTGATTCCGCTTCAGAAGCCTTCGGGATGTCTCACACAGCACGGGCGCACCGTGTGAGCAGCTGGAAAAAGAGCGATATTAGTACACGGGAATGTGCACCAGAGGCGACAGCAAAAGAATTTGCTTCGAGCAAAATGTCTAAACTCGACGAGGTCGTCAAGAATAATCGTCTTAAAAAAGACGGTTGAACTGCGAAGAAATACTTAGCTTGGCAAAATCCGCGCCAGCAATCAGCACTCCGCAGAAGCGGTAGGTACCGAGCGTGAACGTCCGCTCAGAGTCAGCACACCGCAGAAGCAGTAGGTACCGAGCGTGAATGTCCGCTCCGTGTCAGCACACCGCAAGGCGATCGCCGCCGATAGCAAGTACCGGGCGTGAAGCGAGAGCGCTCGGCGTTAGCAGGCAGCAACAGCAGATCTTGATGACGTAGTTCGGCTCGAGCTTGAGAGCGAGCGATGTCAGCAGGCAGCAAAATCGTAGGAGGTAGTCGGGTGAGTAAATGAAACACACGTGAAGGGTTTGCCACGGCGTTTTAAACCAGACTGAAGGCCGGTCCGCCTTGAATGCGATATTTATACCCTCGGCCGGGACCAGGAGGCCCCGGCCTCGAAGCCAATTAAAACAAGTTACAGTTTGCATACAAATGGCGCGTTTCGGCCGCTTATTTCTACTACATATATTACAGTTTTTTAATTATTAAATTAAACGCACCTCCCCCGGAGGATTTACATATATGTCATTACATTGACTGCGTCTCAATAAACAGTCTGACATATTGCGTGGCAACCTTGAGACATTATTATTAAAGCAACAGTTAAAATATATCTCATTTTCTGGCCCGGCGGGCTATGAAATTTCAACAATTAAATCTCTTAAAAATCCAAATTAACTTTTAGGTTTAGTTTTTTGTGTCTATTATATAGAGTGCGTCGCAGCGCATCTGTTGATATATCACACTTTGTTGTAAGTCGCAGCTTACTATAGTTATGAATTTTTAAACTTTTCAACAAAAAACTAATTTTGTAATTTATTCAAAATTATTTCCACATATGAGTGTGTATATTCTCTAGATAGGTCTTGATCCACTGATCATTATACAAAAAGAATTATCAAAATCGGACACCTCTGACGGAAGTTATTCCGGTTTGTGTGTTTATATGAAAATTTGTATGGAAAAAACCCAGCCCAGTATGTCGCTCATAAGCGGCGGCTGGTTTTGTGTTGGTGGTGTCAGACTTATGTTTCCATATTAATGTGATTGTGATTCACTCATTAATAATGTATTTGAAAAAGTATTTAGATTTTTCCTTGCCATAAAAAATGTATGTTTTTTACCAATGATCTGTTGGCAATCTGTTATGCCATACAGTCAATCATTTATTGTGTCATCTGTAGACAACTTTTTATGTCTTACAGAGTGTGTGCATGTGTGTGACTCTACTACTTATCTTTTATAAGTGTTGAGACAACTTTAATGTTGCTTATCTGGCAAATATGATGATAATAGGGTACAAAATGCGCCTTGTGCGCAAATAAAAACATCTCCCGCCCGCTCTTTTTATTAAAACAATGAAAATGCGGTATTTTATTACATAGAATTATGATTCAGGTCCATCTGAAATCAAAAAACCATTAATTTCCATCATATTAGAGAGCTCTGAAATGTTAAAAAATCTGAACATTAATATTTTCATATAATATTTTCAGCAAAAACATACACATTTCAGATCATGCACTCTAACGCATTTCCATTGTCATCAGCGGGATGCGTTCTCATGGAGCTGAGGCTCCGCATTCGCTCATCCCCTCTCCCGGGTGCCGCCGCCTGACGCCGAGACACGTATAAGGACAACCACCGCGGCCGAGAACTCGTGCGCTGTCCTCGGCACGGTACCCATCCTCAACCGGGGCACGGCGATCGGCGTTGGCCCTGAAAGGGGCCTTTGCTCTGCTTCATTCACATCAGAAATTTCTATCATTTATATGACGTGATTACGTCAACCACAGAGCTTGAAAGTTCGGTTGCCTGACGGTAGGCGCAGGCAATGTCCTGTCCGTAACACATTTACCTACCAGGATTAAGTAACTTAATTCTCATCAAAATGTAAATAACCACATGTCCTTGTTATTAAAATATCAGGTTCAATTTGGTGTGCTAATCACTATTACAATGGACCTCATTAAATCAATCTCTATAATTTATTTTATATTTACCAAACTAAAATCACTAACAGATTGGATCAACAAAATATTTTTATTTAAATCTAATTTCACTAATAATCTTTTAAAGTTAAATAATCTTTTCATAAAACTAATTAATTACATTCTGCAAAACAAGAAATTTAATTTTTTTTACAACATTTCAGAAGTCCAAAAATAGTTTTCTACCCACATTCCATATCATTAATTGTCACAAATAATTTTCAGGATTACCGTGATCCTATACAACAGACACCACATCTTATTGTAGTCGCGTGGGTAATTAAATGATTTGCCCATAACAATAATCACTGAAAGAAACATTTTTGTTACCATTTAGGAACATTATGATTGGCATAAAATTTTAGTTCAATTTTTAAATTTTAATGCAACAATTATACAAATTTGTATTGTTATCAATAATTATCATTCTCATACAAAATTTTCGCTTTCAAATATGAATTTAATTTCAAATTTTACGATTACTTATAAGATGACTACTTTCACCCGAATCACTATATCTGAGAAAAAACTTATCAACAATTAACATTTTCACATTCTTGCTTTTGGTCATAGCATTTACTTTTAAGGAGATTAAAACAATTTACATCAATGAATAACTGAAACAAAAATACTTAGCTTTTTTCTTTGAAACGGAGACTCGAGGCAATAATTTTCTACACCATTCCCAGCAGGCTCGCTAGACCGCTATCCCATCTGTCGAGTTCGAATCTCGTCACGTACACAATCTCTCCTCTGTAACAGACTTATATAAAAAAAATAATTAGAACAATTCGATTCGAAATTTGACACTCCTTCATATCCCTATTTTCATTGAAGTGTTGCAAATACAATAGACGCCACTGGTTTTACATTTTACATTATAATTCAAACTGAACAGGGACACTAAGAAAAACCAGAAATATGTTCCCCGTTCACTAGACTCTCAAAAAAAATATTACACCTGGCCGAAGTGAAATCGACGTACACGCCACCAGAAAGATCAATTAAATTTTACAGGGTTCCAATCTATGTCTCAGCGTTACCGACAGCCACTAAGTTGGGCGCCAATCTACGACGTGAAGTTCTGTTGCTCCCAACAGAACTCCTCGTCGCCACCAGCTTCGCTCAGTCGGAGAAGAATCGGACTCACCTTACTTCCACAATTTAAACTCAGGGTACTTCCGGTATCGTGTACATCGCACTTCAGCTGTCTCTCCCTTTAACTTATTTTAAGTTGCAACAGTTCAATGACTAGGGTAATACAACGAAACATTATTTAGATGAAGGGGAATTTATTCAAATAAATTTTAAACAGAACTTAATAATGCCACAGAAGGTGACAATTTTTTTTATGAAGTGTTTTTGGGAATTTTACACATTGAAACCCTTTTCTTTACAATAAATTGAGGCGAAGATTTAATTTACCACGCCTCGACATCAGCGCTAGCGGCCGCGTCATACATGGAGGGAAAAGACAATGGAACTAAATCCTTTTATACTACTTGCGGTGACGCAGCGCAGGTGTCGGGGCGTGGTATTCACATTCTGCAAATTAATGAACATCTGGGCAAAATTTCTATATCACATTTAAAACAATGAAACTACAATAGTCTGGCACAAACACCGCTTCCGCACGTGCTTAGCAATGTTCCTTTTTTCTAAAACAGCTCGACCTGATGCACATGTTCTTGTATTTACGGAGTCAGATAACACGCAGCTCGCTCCAGGCGTGATGTGAAATTGATTATTAGAGAGAATTTGAATACCAGGCAAGTCGTGGTCTTTATTTTGCTGGCCTCGCATCTGAGGAGGATTGCTCCCTTAAGGGTCCAGAGAACAACCCCGCCCCGAGGCTTTGGGCGGCCGATGCAGATGATTACCGGAACATCACCTCTGCAGCTGCCCCCCAGGCGTTGCAATGGATTCACCTTTCACTCCATGCTGCGTCACCTGGCCATGGCGCGAAGCGCTCCCGTGGAAAAACCCTCTATTAACACGAGGGTTCACAGAAAGGTTCACATCTCGCGTGCTCAAGTGTCAGATTCCGAATCGCCATTTTGTAATGTCGTCCCCGCCGTTCGCGACCACTGTGAAACTATCCGCAGTAGACCAAAGACATTATTTTGTTCCATAGAGTGTTTGCGGCACCTACGCGGTTAGAAATCAATTTTTGGTGCAGATCGTTGGTGCGGGGATCGATAAATTCATTTTTTCAGAGGTTTCGCGAAGAGGTGTGACGAACAAAGGTTGCTACGTCACAACATGTTGTGGATTGTTTCGCTACGTATTTTGGGTCTAGGGATAATTATTACTAGGCGCGCATCAGATTTAATATACAAGAAATCGTAATTTTGCGGCTGTGATAAATCCAGCGGGTGAATTATTGCATAACGCTTATGAAATATTTAAATGCGTCGCGGTTGTGGATTGTTTCGCTACGTATTTTCGGCCTAGGGATAATTATTACTAGGCGCACATCAGATTTAATATACAAGAAATCGTAATTTTGCGGCTGTGATAAATCCAGCGGGTGAATTATTGCATAACGCTTATGAAATATTTAAATGCGTCGCGGTCCATATGGACAATCATTTAAACTTGATATTCATATATTACCAAAGATATAAAGGCTTTAAAATGGAATATTTTACTGACGAAGGGTGTTTGTTTTGTGGGACTTGAAATTCAGAATAATTGTGTATATTTAATGTCGCGATTTTGGTTCGGTATGTACGAGAGATTCTTCAGGGCGGATGTGTCTTTATACAAAGGAATGTTATGTTATCTATACTGGCGATTGATTACACGGATTTCTATATAATTTGTATTATTTTGGGAATAATTGAGATCGGGGTAATTGTGTGTTTTTGATATCACGATTGTCAGTGTGATATAAATTCAGATCGTACGAGAAATTTCCTACAAATAATATATTTTAAAAATGCATCTGGATTTTATATTTATTTTATTAAAACATGTATGTGTGGTTATTAGACTCGGTACATGTTTGTATTGCGTATCATTGGGCAATCGTTTTAAACACGATTTGTTCCTATCAAGTTCTTATAAAGACGTATTTCGAATTGTTTATATTGTATAGAAATAATTAATTTAGATACAGTCGGTCTTCAGCTAAGGATCGCGGAATTTTGTACTAACGAGCAGCATTCTCGATAGAAGGAAAGTGACGGGCTGCACAGGCGCTGGTAATTGTTTAATTTTGGAGAGGACCCGTTATATGACTTCGGATCAGGATGCCATCTCAGAAGCAGACCAACTACAGAAATAAGATAAGAACCTTTAATATTATTTATTCTTTATTTTCTTATGTGTATCAAATGGAATGTTCGTGCTACATAATTTGTTATTGTCACATAATCACTATTCATTTCATTACGTGGGTTCAGAGTTCGACGGTAACGGACGCGGTAACAAGTTGGTACTTGTCGGGACGTGACGTCGGGATTATTTCTTAATTATCTTTAGGATAGAAGCGAGGTCATTATACGTGCATTCTGCATTTCAAACGTTTTACTAACATATATAAATACATATTATTGCGTTTTACAAATTGAATAGGATCGCGGGAAATAGGCATTTCGTCCGGTTGTGCAATATTAACTTCCAACGTAGCATAATGAGATCTTATTACCGGCGCTAGACTCATAAGGTTAGGCACGCGGGGATTATAAATGGGATAATGAACGAGAACCGAATGGGGGAATTCGCCTCTTCATGGTCGGGAGGCGAGGAGCCGTACGTCTTTCACGCCCCGTGATCTTGGGAGGCTGAATTTCGATTGTGGAAAAAGATGAAGATAGATTTACTCGCGTGCCATAAGCAACCATACATAAGACAGGGTCGAATGTCGGAGCGCGCGTTCTCGGCCATGATTCGGCGTTCTAGGTATGATTATCTTAACTGTATCTACCCGGTTAAGACAGGGTTTTAAAGCCAAGAATTACAGGATAGTCAGAAGGTCCTGGAGCGGCGACCCTCAAAGATCTAGGGGAAGAACCTCTCACGTCTTTTCAGTCCCCTTGGTGCGACGAGCTCGGGCTCTGGTTATGAATGTATTACGACGTGAAGTTCTGTTGCTCCCAACAGAACTCCTCGTCGCCACCAGTTTTGCTCAGTCGGAGAAGAATCGGACTCACCTTACTTCTACAATTCAAACTCAGGGTACTTCCGGTGTCGTGTACGCTGCACTTCAGCTGTCTCTCACTTTAACTTATTTTAAGTTGCAACAGTTTAATGACTAGGGTAATACAACGAAACATTATTTAGATGAAGGGGAATTTATTCAAATGAATTTTAAACAGAAATTAATAATGCCACAGAAGGTGACAATTTTTTATGAAGTATTTTTGGGAATTTTGCACATTGAAACCCTTTTTTTACAAGAAATTGAGGTGAAGATTTAATTTACCACGCCTCGACATCAGCGCTAGCGGCCGCGTCATACAAGGAGGGAAAAGACAGTGGAACTAAATACTTTTATTCTACTGGCGGTGTCGCAGCGCGGTGTCGGTGCGTGGTAATCACATTTTGCAGATTAATGAACATCTGGGCAAAATTTCTATATCACATTTAAAACATGAAGCTACAATAGTCTGGCACAAACACCGCTTCCACACGTGCTTAGCAATGTTCCTTTTTTTTTTTAAAACAGCTCGACCTGATGCACATGTTCTTGTATTTACGGAGTCAGATAACACGCAGCTCGCTCCAGGCGTGATGTGAAATTGATTATTAGAGAGAATTGGAATACCAGGCAAGTCGTGGTCTTTATTTTGCTGGCCTCGCATCTGAAGGAGGATTGCTCCCTTATGGGTCCAGAGAATAACCCCGCCCCGAGGCTTTGGGCTGCCGATGCAGATGATTACCGGAACATCACCTCTGCAGCTGCCCCCCAGGTGTTGCAATGGATTCACCTTTCACTCCATGCTGCGTCACCTGGCCATGGCGCGAAGCGCTCCCGTGGAAAAACCCTCTATTAAGACGAAAGACATTATTAACAACCAATCATGTAATTTCACATGTTATCTTTATGCCACTTCAAATTGCGTCTCTCGGAATGAGCTTACCTATTAACACGAGGGTTCACAGAAAGGTTCACATCTTGCGTGCTGAAGTGTCAGATTTCGAATGCGCCATTTTGTAATATCGTCCCCGCCGTTCGCGACCGCTGTGAAACTATCTGCAGTAGACCAAAGACATTATTTTGTTCCATAGAGTATTTGCGGTACCTACGCGGTTAGAAATCAATTTTTGGTGCAGATAGTTGGTGCGGGGATCGATAAATTCATTTCTTTAGAGGTTTCGCGAAGAGGTGTAACGAACAGAGGTTGCTACGTCACAGTATATGAATGTATTAACTCCGTACTCAAGGACGAGATAGGACGTTCCTCATGAACGAGAAATTATAAGATGCAGGTAGTAGTTCGACAATCAATACTATGCCCGGGACCGCTTTAATGAACGAGATCTGTTAGCAGTTTAACAATCAACTTTTATGATCGGGACCGCATTCTGGAGCGCGATGGCATTACTAACACCATCATACTCATCATTCACCACTTTTCTAACTTGCTGTATACAGAGACCTTCGGGGTTCTCCCTTCCCGGCCAGCGAGAAACATATCAGGAATTACACAATCAACTGTAATAATCATGCTGTTTTACCATCATTTTATATCTCTAGTCAATAAGACTACACCGTGGGATCAATCACATCAACTATAATTGGCGATGCTAACATGGCTCTGACTGACGCGCTCAAGGGAGAGTCTTTTCCAGTCACCCAGTTAGTTCATTCAGCCCTTTACTCAGCAGTAAACATCATAATAATCCGGCTCATGTAGCCGCAACGTGGGATCCTCATCATTATACACCAGTCAATTTGACTGCCCCGCGGGACAATATACAAACCTTAATATCAGACGCGGGATTTCTTCCTGATATGTTTGTCGCCGGGAAGCGAGGACTTCGGAGGATTCCAGCAGGAGCAATAGAGTCTCGGCTTGATCTTGGTCTGCAGCTTAGTGTGGGAGATTATGTCTAAACAGGAGTTAACCACCGGATGCGGCGATGCTCTGGGGCCGCATCCCCCTCCCCCCTACAGGGGGGGGGGGGGCATCTAGAATCCACGTTTGAACAGAAGTGGTTAGACACTTCTTAAATTTCACTTACAAATCTGTATCTTCCATTCCCTTAGAATCTCGGGCTGCGATAATGTCAGACAAAGCTTGCCCTGAGCCTCTGTTGCGCCTAGTTGTTGTGAATATATATATGTTTGTCTTCCCCTACTATGTACTATGAACAGATTGAGCAGATTGGACAACGTGAGACGCGCTATCGGTAGGTTTCTTACTTGTGTTTTGAATATAACGTATGCTATTATATCTTGTAAATCTGTCATAAATGGGTGCCGCATGTGGTTGTGCTGACACTGTTCTAAGCTGCTATTATGAGATGTTGATAATCAATGCGGGCGGAATCTTTAGCGTATGCCGTTAACTTGGCAACGATTGTATTGTTTTATATTACAGTATTTTAACCCCGATGGTATTATAGTTATGGCGGTTCAATGTAAGGGAGTTTTGCTACTAGCGTTTATTCCTAGGCTACGCCGCATATAATTGGCTTTTTGGCCAACTCCGGACGTGGACGATATCGGCTATCTCTCATATAGGCGAAACTGTAGAATTCTAGAGCGGTTTCTAGAAGGACGAGTACGGATTAGTTACGTGCGTTTGTTATTTCCATAGTTAGGTAAGAATTCGATCTATATTAGTCTAGTCGCGTTAATAAGAATACGAATCTCACCACATATCAAAAGAATTTTGGATAGCTACGGACACAACGGAGGGGGAATTTTCCTAACCACTAGATGGATCACGACTGGCCAATTTTGAAAATATAAATTCTTAACAAAAAAAAAAAATAATATTAGCTTTCATGTAAATATACTTCCGAAGTTCTAAGTTCGACTTAAGTTTTTATCTAGAAGCTTAAAGCATAAAGTGTGTGCTTAAAAGCCACAAAAGTCGTAATAAAGCTTAATTCGGTAGCTTAAAGTCTCAAGCTTTGGGCTTTTCGTAAAACTTATATTATTAAACTTTATAGTTAGGTATTTAGCTTAGGTGTACAGGTAGGTACGTTACAAGGTGTACCAAAATAACATTAGAAATAAATGATCAAACTTAATAAATATTCGGATATCCATATAAATAAAAAAAATTATGTTCGTTTGTACAAAATCCCTAATCTCTGAAAGTTCTTCACAGATTTCTTTGAAATTTTGGCACAACGTTGTACGAGGATGTTTTTGTACACATATTTTGTTTTTATATACCTACTATTTATTTATATAAATAAAAATGTAAATGTTCGATTGTACAAAATCTAAATCTTTTAAAGTTCTTCAACTATTGCTTTGACATTTTAACACTACACAACGACACGACACAAATTTGAAAAAAAAGCGCCGGTACCTACCTTTATATTGATATGAGACAAAATACTTATAACGATACCAAAAAAAAAGATTTTTTGTAAAACAGCACCATCTGTTGGACGTAAAAGCAACACACACTATCTATACCTATAAAACTCAATGTCTGCCTATCTGTTATCTATACAAATCTACACCGTTTGTTTCAACTAAAATTTTGTATACTTATTCCTTAGGACCCGGCGGGTAACATAGGCAAAAATTCCCCCTCCCTCCACTTTTACCGTTCGACCGATCGGACTCAAAATTTGCAAACTTATTCTTTAGAACCCGGTAGGTAATATAAGCGACACTTCTCCTCTCCCCCTTTACCCCTACCCTCCCCCTGATATATTTTCAATGCAAATCTGTACAGTTTGACCGATCTGACCCAAATTTTGCATACTTATTATTTAGGACCCGGCGGGTAACAAAGGCGACGTTTCCCTCCTCCCCCTTTATCTCACCCCTTCCGCTGATATATTTTCTGTAATAATCTGCTCCGTTTGACCGATCTGAACCAAATTTTGCATATTTGTTATACAGGATCCGGCGGGTAACAAATGCGACATTTACCTCCTCCTCTTTACTCCATCACTCTCCGTGATATTTTTTCATTTTCTGTACAAATCTACACCGTTCAACCGATGTGACTCAAATTTTGCATAATTATTCTTTAGGATTCGGTGGGTAACAAAGACAACTTTTACCCCTCCTCATTTACCCCACCCCCTTATCTGATTACACTAGGTTAATAAATGGTACCTCATTGGTATCTAAGTACGTTGATGCAATCTATGCTATAATATCGACAATTTCTTATATCATACTTCTTATGAGTGGTTACGATTATATTTTTTCATATGCATTTGCTTCTGTTTATATCATATGATTATGATTATATTTTATAATCATTACCATGTCTCAATAATTGTTGGCGTAATTGGAGAACATGGTCAGTACAATTGATATTATAGAGAGTAAATATCCTCGATATATAAAACACATAATAAATAACGATATAATGTGTAACGATATATTTTCAAAATAAAACAGAATTGACGCTCAAGTAAGTATTAAAAAAATTATAACACCTTACAGTTTCGAAAGTTTTACCATACATTTTTACGTAAGAGTTACATTATCTAAGGACAAAGCGCAAACCATAAGCAAGAAAAAAATATTGTGCAATACCAAAAAATCTAACATTTAAAAAAAATGTTAATTATTCTATTGTTAATATTTAATATTTGATGTTGTCAATAAATAAAATTCTCTTCAACTAGACCTTATCTATGATTTACACATTTTCCTAAGACAAAGCCTCTCAAATCTCAAAATGTATGATGTAATTACGGAATAGTTAAATATATTTTTTAATACATAGGTACGTCAATTCTATTTTATTTTGAAATCTGGACCCTCTACCGTACCGTGGATAGGTACTTATTTTCAAAAGGATCGGATTGGACATATTCTTCAATTTAATTTATTTTCGTCTCATTTTTTCTTTTCTAACAATCTTTTTGTAATACCTTCATTCTTAACTCTATCATAAATTGACGTAGTTTTACGTCGAAAATAAATAAATAAGATTACGTTTATGTAATACATTTGATTTTATAATGTCAAGTAGTGCAACAAATAGTCGAACTTTTGATCTCATACGAGTACATCTCTTATCGGCGCGTTTCACAAAGCAAAGTTAAATCACAAAGCGAAGTCTCTCTTTACAAAATCCCCCCTCCCCGGGTTTTTCCCTTCCGACCCCTCTGCCGCAAAGTCGCAATATATATAAAAGTTACATTACGGTTGGACACATTTCATATTAAGTACCGTCTTCGATTCATATTAAACGAATCGATTCAGTTTCTTGATACCAGCCCTTAAAATTGATGTGTTTTACCTAGCTGGTCGATGTTTTTTGATGTGTAACATCTGTCCTCTCCATTTCCATTCTCCAATCTGTGGCAGTGATTTCGTGAAAAGGGATGAAAATGCGTAACAGGAAATAAGACGCGCGTAATTTCATTTAACCAATAAGCGCGCGCGGAACACGCGTACTCGAGTACCCGAGTACTCAAATTGATGACTACTCATACTGCACATAAACCATTGACTGGTGCAATAACTGAAAGGTTTGGTGATAGTTCAGAATAATTATTTAGACATTATGCACAAGAAGTCACTGAAAATAACGAAACGGTGCGATTTTGTAAAATTTTTCTTCACATGAAATTCTGATGAATTACATTATGCCAACAACTTGGTTGATACCAAGTTGGTGGCATAATGTAAACATTTAGTGACCTTAATTGGCCGCCTAGTTCGCCTGATTTAACTGCGAATGATTTTTTTCCTTGGGGCTTCAGAAAGGAAAGGTTTTACGGTAATAAGCCAATTACAATTCAATTGGGGAAAGATAAAACTCGTCAAGAAAGCGAACAAATTATCCCCCAAAATGGGACAAAGTATATTGAGAAAGTGATTGAAAGATTTCGAATTTAGGGCGACTATTTGGGCAGTTTTGTTTTCCATAATAAATGCCTGCCTGCTACATTCGTATTTTGTTGTATTATAGCAGGCATTTATTAAAGCATGAGATTTAAGTTATGTTTTGAAAAAAAAAACGAAAGAAAAGATATATGTCGTAATATTCCTATGAAAATATTGTAGTAGAAAATATTATAAATATTGTTAAGTATAAATGAAGCAACATATTTGTTACGTTGGAATGTTTTAAAGGTGCGTAAACACTCTCAGCATATTTTTCCCAATAACTGACATTGCAAAATGCTGATAGAGCATTTTCTATCATAAATAGTTATTGGTTATATGTGCCTCATTCTTTTCTGCATTCTGTTTTTTCTTCAATCAGCAATCTTAAACCACGTTTTTCAACAGTACCTTAGAAAGAAGCCTCTATCGGTCGTTCCGGCGGAAGTTGTCTTCCTTACGTGCAGAGAATAGTCTTCGTAAACATCTCGAATCTCTTCCAAAATGATTTAAGGTGTTTCTTCGTATTTTGTGAGGAATATAATTGAATACAAAACGCAATTTAATCAATACATGTTTTTTTCATGTTTGATTTGATTATTCGGCGATATTTCTAAAAGTTTTGATGCAATTAGGCACAATTTGGTACATTTGCTAGTAACAATTCGCTCATCCCTGCTTTGTGCATTAATACTCCTATCACTCCCTAATCCTAAGTTAGATGAAACCCGCGAACTTTTCGATTACCCCGTAGACTTAAGCGAAATACGCTTAACTTTTTATTTACATGTTTTTTTAAAGGATTTAGAATTAATACTTTCCACAACAAAAATCTTACTATAATTTTGCACGAATTATATTTTTCCTGACATAATTCCCAAAATTAATTTATTATTAAAAACAATAAGATATATTTTTGATGTTTAAGGCGTTAACTCTGTGGTTGGACATAATTATTAAATTTAATTCATTAAAATTTTTGTATTAAGTACTTGGAGCAAATTTACGTCTACCGGTTTCGATATCACTGTATCGGCGTCAGGACGGACGCATACTAACTATCCATTACTTATTTTGGTAAACAAATTAATTTTGATCGGAGGTGGATAATTGACAAGTAGATATCGAAATGGGGAATATATTAAATTTGATACAGTGGTATCGAAACCGGTAGATGTAAAGTTAATACAAGTGGTTAATATTAAGTTTTTAATTAATTACAATTTAAAATAAGAAATTTTAATATTTTCAACATTGCCCATAATAAAACTGATGAAAATATTTTTTACCCAGTATACCATTATCGGATAGCGATGAGTAAGTTATTGAAGAAGCTTTCAATTTTATTTGAATTTGGGTTTTTCTTACATATGAACTAAAATTCATTTATGTTACCAATTTTTTTTTACTAATTGTAATGTGGGTATGTATGAATAAATTTTACAGAATTAATATTTCATTTAGTTTTCTTTTTTTGCACTATTTTCTATAACACTATATACCTTGTTTATTTTTTCATCT
This sequence comes from Agrypnia vestita, assembly GCA_016648135.1. Taxonomy (NCBI): domain Eukaryota; kingdom Metazoa; phylum Arthropoda; class Insecta; order Trichoptera; family Phryganeidae; genus Agrypnia; species Agrypnia vestita. Next base: position 19,378 of record JADDOH010002382.1, read on the forward strand.
TAGAAGTTTTTCTTAAAGTTCTGGCATACATTTTTACTTTTTGTATGCATAGTACATATTTTTTACGTTTTTTAAAATCCTGTTTGTTAAATCCTGGTAATGCAAGTAAGATTGAAATAAAAATTCCTCGGGTCACAACGATTCACTCCCTTTATTTCAGTAATATAACTGTAAAGTAACGTATTGCAATGCTAGCAAATGGTGTAAATCTGGCATGTGTCATAAGGTTGACAAGCCTTTTTACTGTTCACTGAACGACAAAAATAGCTCCATCCATTGGCTATGGATAACGATATCAACTACAAATCAGTTGCCGACTGAATGATGACATTTTATATCCGCCAATCAGAAGACAGAAAAATGAGCTCACGGCGAATTCTCGCGATATATCAATTTACGCATACCTAACGATATTACACTTTGGAACGCATCTAAAAAAGAGTGGGGTGTGTATGTAAAATTATATCAATTATCGAATATTTCAATTCTTCAGGGACGAGCACCGACCTCACTAGGCGAGAATCTTATCTTATATTATTAAATAATATCAGTTTTATTAACATGCTTTTATCGGTGTAGCTGCTTCCAACTTGATGAATCAACCAAACCGCCACGATGTAATCAACAAAAATAAAGCATGACGCGATTTAAATGATTATTTGGTAAATAGCACTTGATAACTTGAACGTGTTTTGTGAAGGATTTTATTTAAATGACGATTTTGAACCGCATTGATGCATTTTTTTTTGCTATTGAGAATTTGTTGTGTGTAAAAAATATGACGTAGTTAATTTGTCAAATACCTAGAAGGAAAATAATAGACTGAATATTTCTATAAAAAAAACGCAAACGGTTCAAAAGATATATTCTAATACGAGAACTAACTTCCACGTACACTTGTCACTGCCAAGACTACACAGACTGGGCAATAATTAGAGTGAGTTTGTAGATATATTGCATGAGAGCTCGACTTATTTTAAGATAAACATTCAGTCGATATTAAGACAGTGATAGTTTTACAGTAAAATTTGTAAAAGTGATAATTTTAAAGTGTTATATAATTATTTGTTCATAGATTTGTTGGCTTTTCCGTACCATGCAGTGATTAATTTAATCAATTTTCTGTGTATTTTATTTAATTTATTTTCATATTTTGTTGAAATATTCTAAAATGTATAGATCCTTTGCTATTTTGATTGCCTTTTGACAATTTATGTAATACTGTTTTACCTATATGGATGCCTTTGTGTCCTTCACAACCGGCGTATCGTTAATATTTTGGCTGGTGAGTAATCCTTTAAAGCCTGTTTCATCCCGTCCAAAGAAGCCATTGATCCCGAAGTTGAATGGACTCACTAATTCGTATCGCTTACGCCTCTCGCACAGAATACGGTAGGCGCAGCTGATGCTATCTAAATAAATTTTACATCTGTCTTCAGTGCATTGCTACCATTATCTGTCATCTGCATCTTATACTTTCTGGGATGTGAGTATTTAATGTGTAACCTGGTTTCACAACAGTCAGATTCTAAAACATGTACCCCTTACCCGACGGCCCTCGTAGTCCATTAGACAATACACTAGCTTCTCATACCGCGGGTTCTAGGGTCGATTCTCGGTAAGATATATCGGAGATTTTTTGTGATGTGCTCCGCTACAATAATTGGATCTCACGATCTGTTGCGCGTTAAAAAATAAAATAAAATTCAAAATTAAAATACCATGAAACAATTTTAAAAGCATATTCATGTCAAAACTTTGTTTAGCATTAGATGCACGAGAAACTTTCATAAAGCATTATGTATTCTATTTATATTAAAGCAATATTTCATGAAAACAACGAAATCATCCGGTATAATAAAATTTAATAAATATAAAAGAAATATCGTGTTTGTCGACGCCCATAAATCTTTTAAGTTACAGCTCGCTTATCGGGATATCATATTTTCCAAAGTAATGTAACCAACTCATGTGTAGCATATGCGGACATACACAAAGTAAGTAATTTTTGATACTACCTTTTACATAACCAGAAGCGTTAAATACACGATCTGAGTGGCCGATTGATATGTCCAAAACGGGAAATCATGCGTCTAAGAAATTCCGATGTAAAAACTTGGTTGCTTCCCGGCTTGTGTGGCACGAAGATCCATCCTGCTAAAAATAGATACACCCATGTCTAAAGTATCAATGTTATGCCAAAAAAGGTTTAAATCTAGTCCACTAACTGCCGCCTCGCACCGGTTTATACGACCCGTGCGGGGCAGCACGGTCTTGCATTGTAGCTAAAAAAATGTCAACCTGGAGACGAATGAGAAGGACCGATATGGGAGCTTTTGCTCATAAAACGGTCCTGGGTAAGCGGTGGGTACCATTCACAGTCCACTAACTGTAACGGAGACCAGATTTTCACCATTTTGTAATGAATTTTCACTATTATTGTATCAATGCGCTACTCAATTATTTAATGGTTAACTTTTTGTTCGTGATATTTCTAATCCTGAAAGACAAAAAAATAATAAGATTTTGGCGGGTTGTGTATGATGAGTATGTGTTCTGAGATGAAGAATATGTCCACCCGTCCAGAGACATATCCTCCGTGTCGGCGCATGATGTGTATTTTATTGCAGAGACAGAATAGGTTGATGAATACAGTGTGTGAATTTTAGTCACCATTAACAGGGTTTGATTTACTGACACGAGTTTACTGAGTTGCGTCGATTATAGAAAATAGTGCTTCCGATGTCTATGGCTGTCGGCAAAAGTCTCTTGCACTTGATAGAATCGATGCGGGTAATTGGAGCCTAGTTACCCGCATTGAGTGGATGCCAGCTCGATTCGTACTACTAGAAACACAAGGGGTCTCTATCACCATAAGATATTTAAAATAACACTTGAGTTTAAATGTTCACCTTAAATGTTATGCAATATTTGAAATAACAATTATTATCATACGACTACTCTAATAGATCAGCGAAGAAAATTAAATATTTTTGAGAATTATTTAATCCACTATGACCCATATATTTGCAAAGTATTTTTAAAATTCCCAAAATAATGTCTGTTTTATTATTAACTATTTTTTTTACTTATTTTTTTATTGGCTTTTTTATTTTATTAGCTATTTTATTAGCTATTTTATTAGCTAATTTATTATTAGCTGTTCTTACCCGGCGTTGCACGGGTTAGGGATTAAGTTGAAAATAAATTTGTGGGGGGAAACAAAGGTTTGATTCGAACAGTATAGATTTGCATCGAAAATATATCAAGGGAAGGAGAAAAGGTAAAAGGCGAGGGAGGAAATGCCACCTTTTGTTTTGTTACCCGCCGGGTCTTAAAGAATAAGTTTCCAAATTTTGAGTCCGATTGGTCAAACGGTATAGATTTGTGTCGAAAATATATCAGGAGGAGGGAAAGGGTAAATGAGGAGAGGGAAAATGTAGCCTTCGTTACTCGCTGAGTCCTAAAGAATAAGTTTTCAAATTTTGAGTCCCATCGGTCAAACGGTACAGATTTGCATCGAAAATATATCAGGGGAGGGGAAGGGTTAAAAGAATAGGGGGGAAATGTCGCATATGTTACCCGCCGAGTCTTTAAGAATAAGTTTCCAAATTTTGAGTCCAATCAGATTGAGATCGAGGGTATCATAGGCAACATTTCCCCCTATTCTCATACCCCTTCCCCTCCCCCTGACATGTTTTCGATGCAAATCTGTACCGTTTGATCGATCGGACTCAAAATTTAGAAACTTTTTCTTTAGGATCCGGCGGGTAACATAGGCAATATTTCCCTCCTATTTTCATACCCCTTCCCCTCCCCCTGACATATTTCCGACCGGTCGTACTCAAAATTTGGAAACTTATTCTTTAGGACTTGGTGGTTAACATTGGTGATATTTCCCCCCCATTCTTTTACCCTTTCCCTTCCCCCTGAAATATTTTCGAAGCAAATCTATACCATTCGAATCGAAACTTTTTTACCCTCACAAATTTATTTTAAACTTAATCTTTAACCCGTGCAACGCCGGGTATGAATAGCTAGTATTTCATAAAATCATATGTAACCTAATCTTTTTCTAAATTGAAATTTTAATGTAAAAATTATGCTTTTAGTGTCCTGTAAATAAATAAGTATACAAGAAACAAATTTAAAAAATGTGCACATATTAACGTAAATATAAATATATTTAAGAGTTTTTCTAAATTACAGAATTGCGTACGCATGTCTCCTGAATATATTTTTAACAAATGTGACAACAGGTCCGCCTAAGATGACTGATTGACCAATTAAATCGTAATACACTGACATATTTTATGCTCTGCATCACTCATACGAACCCGATGGAATCCCCGAATACAAGTCTGAGAGACTCGCGTGCTTGCCGGCCTTATCTGTCTAGGGCTGATAAAAGCGCATCGCTGCACTGCCAGGCAGCACGGGCTTACGGGCCGCGGGCACGGCATGGGGCAGTAAAACGCGAAGAGCTTCCTTCATTACATTAATGCTGAGATGTAGTTTTTTGTAATTACGGGAATAATTGCGGTCCGACAAGCGTGTTTAATAGAACAGTGCGTTCAATAACAACCCCTATCGGCGAAAAGATTAATCGAAAAGATACATAACTAAATTTATAACTTCTTAATCGTATCTATTGTTAACCTTTTTTACACCATGATAGAAAATATCGTATGCAGCCATGCTGTGAAATCGTGTTACTGTAAGAAATTAAAAAAAAATTACGGTAACATGATTTATATAACTATTTTCGAATAATCTGAAATACTGTCAAATCGGCATGGAATACTTTCAGCACTTGCTCGATACGCGGATAAATATCATTCTACCGAACGGTCAGTTGCGAGTGAAGAGAGAGAAGAGTCGGATTTAAGTTGTGCGCGCAAAGTGATATATAAACAAATATTTATGCAAGTGATTTTTCGAGAGCAATCTAGAAAGTCCCAGTGTTGTGATATTTACTTTAAAAAGTTTATCGTTTATCAAAATATTTCTTTTAAAACTCCATCGCCGCAAATACATCTTAAAAATTCTTGTACATTATCTTAAAATTCGTTTGGCGATACCTACCAGTAACCTTTAACTTTTATACAAATACACGCATAGGAACGCACTGATTTTTTTATTTTAAATTTAAGTATATGACAGCGTGTTTATCTTTATAGCAAATTTTTTGGTCTGGTGGTATTGGAAATGCACCAATTTTTAGGTAAATTTCATATTTACAAATTATCGCAATATTATATTTCCTCAGAATAATTTTCATGTTTAGGCTTTAAAATTGTTGCAAAAATGTATGGGCAGTGATAGTGTTAAAATGATTGATGTCGATTATTTACTATAAATATTTTCACGGGATCCTAAATCTAGAAGAATTACAAACAATCTTATAAGTGCGCTGCTGCATATAGATGTGGAATTATTTGGAAACAACGTGAAATCGATATAAAGCACGAGATGAGAAGATTCCAGTAAATAACGTTCTCGGTAGTATAAGTGCCGGTAGCATCGCACGTAGAGAGTCGATTTCCACAGCCGGTGAAATTCATTGAAAGCGAACGAAATTTAGATATATACAGCGATCCAAGCAAACAACCAGTAAAAAAAGATTGCCTATAAGTGGAACATGCTAGTAGCGAAACACCGCGAATTACGTAATAGTGTTCCAGTAAAGTTTGTAACCAATGACTGTGTATTTAATAAAAGTTTAGCTAATTTTAAGTGTTTCATTTGAACTCCACGACCGCTAAGCTGTGATAATATATATATTTAGAATTAAAAGTGAAAATGGGATACTTATTTATTTGTTTATTTTATTTATTTATTTACTTATAATGATAATATAATTTAAAGCATTTAATAAGTCCCAGGCCAACACAACCTTCCTCCAGTTTTATTATTTCTACTTCAACTTCAAAGTCTTTAAAGAAAACCTATAAGGTAAATTTAAAATTTCTCATATTTTTGGAAAATATTACCTACAGATTTAATAAGCTCGATAGACTTGTATTAGTGCATGATTAGGAAAGGTTTAAAGAACCACATAGTTTGAAAACATTATAAATAGAATCAAATTTGTACGCTGTCTTTTTACTACGTTAATTATAATATATTGTGGAAGGCAAATGACAAGCATTTTTTACTTACTATGAAAATGTCACTAGACATGAATTTAGTTGGAACACTGGTCTTAAATTTATAGTAACTGAATGTTTCTAGAATGTTCCACACACTTATTACAACACCGTTTCTTTATTCGCACTAATTCACGCTGTTTTTATTGCTTCGATCACTTTCTAGTAAACTCCGTTCAATATTCACACGTAGACAAACTTCGCCGATAGGAACACAAAATCGCTGCCGGTAGGAACTTTATTTATTTATTATCGCTGGAATATACACGCGAGTCACACTGCGCTGCGCTCCATCGCTTTGGTTAAACGTCACGAATAACTGACTCTCTTTGCTTTATATAGGTGACACCGCCTTCTAAATCCTTCGAGACAATGTAACAAAGACCTCTGTCAAAATAATAAATTTCAAAATTTTTGCATAAATGATTACTGCAATAAAATGAATTTGTACAAAAATGAGAGTTTTTTGGTGAAAGATTCATGAATTTAAAGTAGCACTACTTTTTATGAGGTTTTTAATTTTTTCTATAAATTAAAAGTGCACATGTCTCATATCGTCCGGTTTCATTTTTCAAGAATTTTTTTCAGAACAAAATTTTCCACTTAAATTTACTTTATTACATTTTTAAAAAATAGTAGTCGAATTATAATTGTCGGATATGGTTTTGTCCCAAATAAATTTTTTGAGAAAAAAATTTGGAAAAAAATTCGAAACAATTAATTTGCTATAAAATAGTTACGGACGCTACACGAAGTTACGAGACAGATATATAGACAGACAGATAGACAGACGGATGGATTTGTTATGGGGATTTGAAACGATACAATTATTTCAAATGAGTTAAAATAATTACCTTTGACATGACAGCTTTCCATTCCAATTAGTTAAGCAAAAATTTTATTGAACCTAAATAAAATTGTACTTCAACGTGGCTAAGCTCACGGAAAAGCCTTTGAGGTTGTATTCAGTACTCTCAATATTAAGGCAACGGTTTAGTTAGCTATACAGGCACTTATGAATACGCATTTTTTTATATTCTCCCTAAGAAAAATAGAACTTTGAAAGCTTGTTTGGACCTTCCCTCGACGTAATGAATGGAAAATATCCCGGAAAAATATTCCCGTGAATAATGTTATTGAAAACGCTCGTAATAGCGATTTTTTAGTATTTTGTACAAAAATATAAAAATACACAAATATGAAACATTTTTACATTTCTTCAGTAATTGCACAATGATTAGGAACTTACATGTAAAAATACCATTATTTTTGTCTACAGATAGTTATTTATATAATTAACAAGAAAACAATATGTTATATGAGTACAATCATAACTATTAATTTACAAACCTCGTATTTTTTTAAATACCTTGTCTTTTTATTTTATATCCTAATTATAATAATAACATTGTCTGTCCGTCCGTCCGTCAATTGTCACTGCATTTAACGTCCGAAACTTCTTTATAGTAAATTTTTAAAATATTTTTTCTTCATCTTTTTAATTTTTCTATATAAATACTTATTCCTTAGAACCGAAATGTAAAACTACCGTCATTTTTGACGGGTAATAGATAGTATAGGTAGTAACTTTATATAAGAATTAATAAGGAGTACCTACTTAAGATGTTTAAATAGCAAAAGCGATTCATTGACCACTTTTTAGAAACAAAAACAAAAAGTCGCTTGGCTCCGACTTGAAACAGATCAGTAGGTACCTAGAAAATATTATAATAATATTTTATTTAAATAAATAGGTAATTAGGTTTAGACAAGAATCATCACATTGTAATTTTGCAAATAAATCAATATAATTTGTAAATATAAAAGCTTGATTGCTAAGTAAAATAATATTGTACGTGGTTCATTTAAATATAATTGAAAGTAGTTTATTTATATGAATATTATATACATATATGACTAGCTGTTCGTACCCGGCGTTGCACGTAAAAGAATAGGGAGGAAATGTCGCCAATGTTACCCGCCGAGTCTTAAAGAATAAGTTCACTAATTTTGAGTCCGATCGGTTGAACGGTACAGATTTGCATCGAAAATATATCAGGGGGAGAGAAAAAGGTAAAATAATTAAGGGAAATGCCACCAATGTTAACCGCCGAGTCCTAAAGTATAGTTTTCCAAATTTTGAGGCCAATCGGTCAAACGGTACAGATTTTTATCTAAAATATCTCAGGGGGCGGGGCAGGGCTAAAATAATAGGGGGGAAATGTTACCTATGTTATCCGCCGAGTCCTAAAGAATAAGTTTTCAAATTTTGAGTCCGATCGGTCGACCGGTACAGTTTGCATCGAAAATATATGAGGGGGAGGGGAAGAGGAATAATAGTAGGGGGGAAATGTCGCCTTTGTTACCCGCCGGGTTTCAAGGAATATGTTTCTAAATTTTGAATTCGATCGGTCAAAGGCTGCAGATTTGCAGATTGCAGAAAATATATCAAGGGGAAGGGAAGGGGTAAAAGAATAGGGGGAAATGTCGCCTATGTTACCCGCCGGATTCAAAAGCATAAGTTAACAAAATTTTTATCGAATGTGTAGTGTCGTGTAGATTTGTATAGAGAACAGACAGACAGACGTTGAGTTTTATAAGTATAGATTAATATAAATATTAAGAAATTAGAAAGGTGAAAAAATAAAGTAGTAGAATATTATAAAATGTAGAAAGAAAGAGAGATAGAAAGTAAAGAAAGAAAGAAAGAAAGAAAGAATATTATAGAAAGTAAAAATTAAAAAAACACACAAAAAGGTAGTAAGTTTTTGATTTAATTAGTTAAAAAAATCGCGCATTTTTTTCCTTTGAATTAAATAAATAATACAATTTATTTTTCGCTTTTTAGTGTTTTTAAGTAGGTAGTGATTTTTTGTTCGAGGTTTTATTTGAAGTCGGTTTAATTTTTTTTAAAGTTTTTTTTGTTGATAACTAGCTGTTCATACCCGGCGTTGCACCGGTTAAGGATTAAGTTTAAAATAAATTTGCAAGGGTAAACAAGGTTTCGATTCGAAAGCTATAGATTTGCATCGAGAATATATCAGGGGGAGGGGAAAGGGTAAAAGAATAGGGGGGAAATGTCACCAATGTTAACCGCCGAGTCCTAAAGAATAATTTGACTTTTGAGTCCTATCTCTCGAACGGTACAGATTTTCATGAAAAATATATCAGGGGAAGGGAAAAGGATAAAATAATAGGGGGGAAATGTCGCCTGTGTTCCCCACCGGCTCTTAAAGAATAAGTTTCCAAAATTTGAGTCCGATCGGTCGGACGGTACAGATTTGCATTGAAACTGTATCAGGGGGAAGGGAAGGGGTAAAATAATAGGGGGGAAATGTCGCATATGTTACCCGCCAAGTCCTTAAGAATAAGTTTCCAAATTTTGAGTCCAATCAGTCAAACGGTACAGATTTGCATCGAAAATATGTCAGGGGGAGGGGAAGGGGTAAGATTATAAGGGGGAAATGTTGCCTATATTACCCGCTGACTCTTATCGGAGACATAGGCAACATTTAAACATTTTTTTAAAAGATTCAAATTTTATATACATACTGTATAGATTTGTATAGAGAACGGATAGACAGACAGACAGACAGACATTGAGTAGTATAGAAGTTTCTATTCTACAACTTAGATCGGTTCAAAATATACGTGGGTTCAGAACATGTCGTTTCTGTTTATTTCGGTTTTAAATTATTTGTCTTTAGGAAAGATAGGTGTATACGAATTGTGGCTTCTGTACTGAACAAGTTTCCAAAGAAGTATATGAGACTAACAGCCAGCGACCGCCAGACTTACGGAATAGTATCAAACCTCAAGTATTTTCTGTGGGTGTTCTCTACAGTAGATGAGAAGTTTTGTATATTATGACATTTGAGTTCGGTGGATTTTGACGATAAACAGATAATACAGGTACAAACATATAAGTAAGTGAAACGTAAAAATAACAAATCTGATTTTTAGTACGTTTAATGGTACTGTACTGTACACTCATATTAATGGTTTCCAAACGCTTTTCGCGTGTCATTTATTCTGTCAGACCCTTTGTAGCTCTATAAATTATCATGTCATTTACGTTATACATTAAATATCCGTTACTTCGAACCCCGATAATTCAACGTTTTTAAAACCCTTAACGGGTTACATGGGTTTACTCGGGGGGAAAAGACCTATTTTCAACAATTTTTTTAAATATAAAAAAATATTTTATTCAAACTTTTTACTGTCTTGAAGATATACATTTGAAAAAGAATTTCTGAAATTTTCAAAGGAAAATATTTAACACTCCACCGTTGTGACGTCATTTCCGGTGACCCCTCTGAAAAAAGGTGCGTCCGCGTTGATAGCAGAACGCATGACAGGATGTGAAAAAAAATACGTGTTTTAGTTAAGACCATAAACTAGAATTTGGACGAAGAAAAAAAATAAAGTGAAAATTGGATTTTTGGCAGACCTTTTTACAAAAAAATGCAAATTTCGGTAAATTTTACTCAACATTTTTTTTTAAATAGTTGTGATTGAAAAAAAAAATCCTTCGTCTAAGACCTCGTGAATTGTATCTCAAAGACCTGTGTAAAATTTCATCAAGATCGGTTGAGTAGTTTTAGAGAAATTTTGTCAACCGACTTTTTTAATTTTTTTTTATTTAAAATATAATAGAAACCTAAAAGATTTGGAAGGGAATGGAAGATGGATAACATTTTTATATGATTCAATATAGGAATATAATAATAATATAATTTATATAGTCATTTTTTTATAGTTGGCCGAGTTTTATATCAGCACGATTTGTACATGTCCAAAAAAAAACAATTAGCCTCTCTCTCGTATCGGCAAACAACTGAAGTAAGTAGTGTGGTTTTGCATTTAATTTCATTTATTGACATCAGCACGATTTGTACATGTCCAAAAAAAACAATTAGTCTCTCTCTCGTATCGGCAAACAACTGAAGTAGGTGGTGTGGTATTGCATTTTATTTCATTTATTGACATCAGCACGATTTGTACATGTCCAAAAAAAACAATTAGCCTCTCTCTCGTATCGGCAAACAACTGAAGTAAGTAGTGTGGTTTTGCATTTTATTTCATTTATTGACATCAGCACGATTTGTACATGTCCAAAAAAAATAATTAGTCTCTCTCTCGTATCGGCAAACAACTGAAGTAGGTGGTGTGGTATTGCATTTTATTTCATTTATTGACATCAGCACGATTTGTACACGTCCAAAAAAAAACAATTAGCCTCTCTCTCGTATCGGCAAACAACTGAAGTAAGTAGTGTGGTTTTGCATTTTATTTCATTTATTGACATCAGCACGATTTGTACATGTCCAAAAAAACAATTAGCTTCTCTCATATCGGCAAACAACTGAAGTAGATAACAAAGTTTTTATTAAATTATACCACAAACCCACACAGAATCATCTTCGTTATCATCAGAAAAATCTCGTGAAAATTAGGGTCGAAGGGCGTTATACAAAAAAAATCTTCCAGAAAATATGTAGATATATAGAAACTTCACATTTACAAAATTGGAGGCAACAAACGGTATTCCAGGGAGACCCTCTGTCTGATTAATTAGGATTAAATATTATTTATTTATTTTAGAAAAATATGTGTTTTTTTTTAATAGTAAACTTATACACGCAATTGCATCCCTTTACGAAGAAAGTACTGCATGTGTAAGAATCAATGGATCTTTCACACCATGGTTTGATATTACAAAAGGTGCCAAACAGGGTTGCGTAATGTCCATGGCTGTTCAACTTGTATATGGATAATTGTGTGGAAGAACTGGAATATATGAATATAGGAGCGGAAATGAGTGATTTGATTGTATGCTGTTTACTGTACGCGGATGATGCAGTATTAATGGTAAATAGCGAACAGGACTTACAGGGTCTAGTAAGCAGGATGTATGATGTATGCAAGGAAAGCGACCTTATTACGAACGTAAACAAGTCGAAAGTGATGGTATTCGAGAAAGAGGAAAGTATGGCAACGTGTGAAATTCTAGTAGATAATGAATGTTTGGAACAGGTAGATGAGTTTGTGTACTTGGGAAGTATGTTCGATAGAAGAAGGAATTTTGAGAAAGATATCGAAAGGAGAGTGACTGCGGGGAATAGGGTGAACGGTGCTTTGAACGCAATAATTTCTAATAGAAATATGTCTACCGAGGCAAAACTAGCGATACATTATGGAATTCTGGTACCAACACTGATGTATGGAAGCGAAGCCTAGAGCTAGCAGAAGAGGAACGAAAGTAGATTGAATGCAGTGGAGATGAGATCCCTCAGACGTATGTGTGGAAAATCAATTTATGATAGAGTAAAGAATGCAGATATTAAGAATGAATGTATAGCTGATCTTAGCATAATTAATAGAATTAAAAAAGGGTCGCTCAGATGGTTTGGGCATGTTGAGCGAATGAATGAGGAAAGAATGGTAAGAAAGATATATAATGCAAGTGTTGATGGTGCCAGAAAGAGAGGGCGACCGCGGAAGACGTGGCATGACCAGATCAACCAGATACTGGACGATGGTCCCGTTAGAAGCCTCAACAACCGGCGAGCTTGCATGCGAAGATGTATGAATGTGGATGAGGCGAGAGATGTATGTCAGGACAGAAGAGTGTGGCGCCCTATCCTCTCTGCCTACCCCCACGGGGAAAAGGCTAGATGATAAGTAAGTAGTTTTCTACATAGTTTCTCTTATCTCATTATTCCTATTCCTTTATACATTTGTACCTTTTTTTCTTAAAATGATGGCTATAATAAATATATGAATAAGTCATTATTGAATGACGTTAATAAAGTTAATATTCCTACAAATTGGGTTTCTTCTTTTCTTTTGACTTTATTTTTTTGTGTGTATTAATTAAACAATGCATAAAATTTGCGTGTATGTCGTAATTCCGTATAAAAAAAAATAAGTAAAGTTTTTTTTGTCTTATGACGAACTTGAAGCTAAAATTCGTTTTCTTTATCTTTATTTAGGTGTCAAAATTTGCATGAGAAGGAAATATATTTTATACGAAATATATTTATACGATCAGAATCGATTGGATTTACGTAATTTTAGAATCGCGGCGTCGTAATTAATCTCGCTCAATATCATTTTTATACATATGAATTTTGGCGAATTTCGCAAACGTGTCGTGATTTTTTTTACGTTGTTCCGCATAATTCGATATGTTATTTTTGGATCCCTTAAGTTTTGAATTAACTAAGTTCTACTGTAGTAAAAATTCTGAATCTTATATATATTTTATTATGGCCACAATTTAACAATATTACCCGATACCTTATATTCTTACGTTTTACTTACACATTTTTTTGTGCCTGTATTACCTGTTATCTGCCCGAATCCCGGGCAGATAATAGTTACTAACTAACTAACTCAAAAGTCATAATATCCAAACCTTCTTCCTTACTATTGTGTACATTGTACAGAAAATACTTCAAGTTTGATATTATAACGTAAATCTGGCGGTCTCTAACTCTTACTCGATATATAGATTGAAAAAATATCTGTCGTTGTACTTCCCCGGGCTTGGAAGCCAAAGTTACTTTGATTGAGATCAATTAATGAGTTTCCGCGAACAACTAAACACAGCTCGGGCGACATTGGAAAGGCGCACCGCAGGAAGTAGCTCCTCGGCGCCTTATTACCTCAAGAAGTTAGCAAAGTTACGGTGGACTTTGATGTTGCCGCGGTTTAGCGCAGAAATGTCGAGGGATGTCAGCGGGATTGGTGGTCGCCGCCTCCCCCACATCCACCCTTGCTATCCGCAGCCCCTCCCCCAGGCACCAGACTAAGGAAAGCATTACTTTAAAAGAACTTTGCAGCTCCGCGGCATCAAGTTCTTCGGATAAAGGGGTGATTAAATATTGTTTGTTCCAAGTAACTTACTATAAATATTTTAATTTAGATCGATTTTAGAGTCATGTATCCATATGTGATAATTAATATACATGGTGTATTAAAATAATGGTTACATGATAATAAATAATCGTTCCTACATTTTTGATGCTTGTAGCGCTAAATTTGGACACAATTTGAGAAAACTAACAAACTTTGTATAAAGCACACTGATTGTTTTTAAAGGTCTGCGTCTACCAGTTTCAGAACGGATGTAAAATAACTTCCATAAATTAAATTTGTAAGAGTCAAATGCAGTGGAAATGGAAATGATCACAGCAAAAAAAAACGTCAAATCTGTTACTTGTATTCTCCCATATTATTTAAAACTTACCAAACTTCTACAAGTTTTTTGATGCCTCTCCGTTAAAAATCATCCGATAATTGGTCGAAGAATTCGCCGAACCATATCCTTAATTTGACGTCATTAATGAAGTAAAGTAAAAATTTTTTTCAATCACTTTTTTACTTGACATTCCGTTTTGAAGGCCCGTAATTTATAAAATAATAAAAGTAACGAAATAGCAGACACAATACCTTGTAGAGCAAAAAAATCTTTGGAATGAGGTAGCTATCATTTTGTTTTACTTTTGGCGCGCTTTTTAAATTTAAAAAAAAAAACGGACATCTAATAGAATAAAAAATGAACAATTATGAAATAATGTACAGGTTATCTTAGAAAAGTGAAGAGTACTTAAAAAGAGTCGCTTTGGTGGTTGTCACTTTGAATGAATGAATCAAACATAATAATTTCGTTGTCCGTCTATCTGTCCGTCCGTTCGTCCGTCTGTCCGTCCGTCCGTCCGTCTGTCCGTCCGTCCGCCCGTCTGTCCGTCCGTCCGTCTATCCATCCCCGTAACTTCGTGTAATGTCTGTGATTTCATTCGAATTTACGGCTAAGAAAAAACAAATTAAATTGCTGGAGATGGGGCTTGAACCCCGGGCCAGCCCGAAGACGGCAAGGTCGGCGATGTTGCTGTCGCCGAGCCTGCGTTATACTATTTCATGGGTTTAAATAAGTAAATACTTATTCTTTAGGAACCAGCATATAAAAGTACAGTGATAAAATAGCGATGTAAAGGTGAGATAGTTAGTTAAAGGTCGTTACAAAGAGAAATAGCCGATTTGTTTTTGTAAACCAAGGAATCAGTAGTAATTGATGAATTTGCTATTTTATTGACTGCTAATGCAGAAAAGTGACGCTCTCGGAAACGGACTGAACTGAGCTGGACGATCAGGGTATCCAACTAGCGTCGGTTTCATACAGATTCACCTGGTCAGCAGTTTTATTCCTCTCCTACTAATTAGCAAAGTTTTACCGTACTCTCAGCGACCCAACGACTTCGAATTAAATATTTTTAGTATATCATACATGTTTTAATCTTTTTTTTAATATTAAGTAACAATATTTTTAACAGCCATAATACTAAGAGATAAGTATTTGCGTATGCCGATGAAATCAAAAGCGTGGGGTGCATTTTTCTAAAATCCCAAAAATTTTATTGCCTTGCACAATTTTACCCTCAATGTGTCATTCCTTCTATGTATGAATAAGAAAAAGTAATGAAATAAAATTTTAAAACCCTTTTTAGAAATTTTTTAGAAAAGCGTGTTTTAGTTATTTTTTAAAATATAATATTGATTATTTTCAAAATTATTTCAAAGAGTTTCCGTCATATAAATCTTCGGTAATAATAAATTCTGATTTCATTTTAAATTTTATTAAAAATTATATTTAATTGTAACACAGTGTTAGTTAAATTTATACAAAACACTACCAGATTTTAGGTCTACCGGTTTTGAGACGTACCCGTCTCTTCGTCAGATCCTGACGAAGAGACGGTTACGTCTATTATACAATTTGATTTACCTAAGAATACAATCTACTAATACGTACATTCAGTATTCGAATGTTATTTCTGTAATTAATGATTTTTCTGTAAATAAGTATTCGGTTCAAATTTCCATTTTTTACAGTTTTTGTACTTGTACAGTTTTTATAGTTTTTTTTACTTGTACAGTTTTTTGTACTTTTTACAGTTTTTTTACTAATATGATTTTTTGACATGAGATATGTTCTTCAAAATTTTTTTAACATTAGATATGTTCTTTAAAGACATTTGAAGGTTTTATTGAAAATGAGACAGTTATATTGAAAAAAATTAAACGTTTGAAGACTTATCTTCACAACTATTGTTATTTTCTCACTATTTGGGGAGGAATTCACCTATCGAAACTTCCGGTCTATCTGTCTGTCAAAACCTGTGTACAAGTGTCTCACGGTGGAGCGCTGCGAGTATGATCTGTCGTCTAGCTGGACGACATCTCACCGTAAATGGATAAAAGGAAATTAAAGAACTTAAAATAAAAATTTCTTCTGAAAATAGTTATTTTCTCTTTGAATAGCAGCAAGCTGCAACAGGAACCGGATACGCGTTTATCTCTTCATTGAATAACCTCCATGTATAGTCTTTATGATAGTGAAAATGGGATTAGCCGCAACTGCTGCCCTGAAGGGTGGGTAGGGGGAGAGTAGTATTGTTACGAGGTAAACACGTGTCCGCTGCACTGCCGACATCTGGCGGCGTGATTATTCTCCGCAATACTGCTTTATAATGCTGTGCAAACGCTCACAATGATTAGGTAGCTGAACGCTAATAATAATTATCGAAATGAAACGAGGTTAGATTTGTTTTCCGTAATGTGTGCAAGTTATTCTGGTATATTTTATTAAAAAAATGTTTATAGCAACTTTGTATTTCATTTCATTTCATTGACGATAAATCGGCGTTTATTGGATACATGACAATTGATTGCTTAATACATACACATATATACAAGCATACATATAAACATAAGACAAGAAGCCTCTCAGCCAATCTTTAGCTCGCTAGGTATAAAGAAATACTTTTTCTGAGGCAGGTAGCCTGATTTACATCATTGCAACTGTTTATCCATTGAAATTTTCATTGTTCGTAGTGTTTTTTTTGTGTTTACATATCTATTTTTCCTACATGTGTGTAGTTGATTTGGGAACCCACTTGATTTTACCTATACAGCAAATGTTTTTTTATTTTTTAAACTTTTTGTGCACTCGTTGTATTTTACAAATTCTATTTACATCAACGTTCTTAATATTATTTTATCTGAGAATTTTTATTGATGTTTTTTTAAGGATTTATTAGTGTGGATCTTAACAAAAAAATAATGAAAAACGGTGCATCGACCAATTAAATTTCCGCACAACCTCGTCGTAGAAAACTTTTTATACAAAAAATATTTATCAAGAATAAATATGTAAGTAAATTTTGAAAATAAAAATCTTATTTGACTAGCAAGATATGCCTATGGCTGGAACTGAGTATGGGGGCTTTGCAAATATTGAGAGACGTCAGACTGACAAACTGATCCTAGCTCGCAGAAGTCACCGGCGGTAATTTTTTTAGAATTAAAACATTTTGTCAAGCTTGCATATTTTTTAGTATGCATATGCAAAAAACCCTCAAGAACTGAAATGTTTTAAATTTGAGTATAGGATTTATTAACATTTGTTTTTCATTTTAACAGTATTTTGTTGGTCTAGTGGTTACGACACTCGCCTGGCGATCCTGTCGTCGGAGGTTTGAACATAATTCCAGGAGACCACCAACTTTGTTCTTTTTTCATAGCACAAGCGTTTAGCTTACTTTGAAAATTGTATGAATATTGAAGTGGCACGTATTCCGTGTACGTAATCTGTAATTAAAAAATGCGTCGAATATATTTTTAGAGGCTTTTCGAGTGAAACACGTCATGAAAATGCGTTAAATTTTTATTAAATTCTGTATTTAATATATTTACTAGCTGTAACCCGTCAAAAATGACGGTACATTAGTTCGCAGCTTTACTAAGCCCTAGTATATATTTATAGTATCTTTTTGACGGTCTACAGAGAAGTGGTGGTAGCAACATGCGGTAAGCGGCCGATTTGGGTTTGCTGGCCCGTGGTTCAAGCCCCATCTCCAGTCGTTTAATTATTTTTTAGCCGTGAATTCGAACGAAATTACGGATATTACACGAAGTTACGGGCGAACAGAAAGACAGACAGGCGAGCGGACAGACAGACGGACAGATATCAAAATTATTATGTTTTATATCGTTTTTATTATTTTAAAAACAACCCGTCTGAACTTGAACTGAAAATAAAATTCAGAAGATGTTTGAAGAGACAAAAGTAAAATATAAGAGAAAAATATTTTTGCAGAAGTGGTATGACACATGTATTTGAGGGCATTTGCATTAATTTTCAGTGCTCTATTATCCAAAGTAAAACGAAGAGGACCGATGATGTGTCACGCGCCTATTATACAAACTATTAAAGGATTCGAACAGAGCCACTGGCGAATTTGTCTGATGAAATAACTTGAGAAATATATCGACATCTAGTGAAGTGGTCTAGTGGTCAAGTAGAGTAAGCCTAGTTAAGCCGTGCACCCAACCAAGGTAGAGAGCCATGGGGTTGATCAATGTGTAGCATAATACTGACTATTATTAGCGATAGTTAAACCGTTATTTTGGCAGATTATTTTCGGAATGGTTAATTGGGATTTGTATCTGATTGTACCGATGATTGGAAAGTAACTGTTATAAAGTGCCAAATTGCGAAAAATTAGTTGCCTTATATATAAAATTAGTAGCATAATACTGACTATTATTAGCGATAGTTAAACCGTTATTTTGGCAGATTATTTTCGGAATGGTTAATTGGGATTTGTATCTGATTGTACCGATGATTGTAAAGTAACTGTTATAAAGTGCCAAATTGCGAAAAATTAGTTGCCTTATATATAAAATTAGTAGCATAATACTGACTATTATTAGTGATAGTTAAACCGTTATTTTGGCAGATTATTTTCGGAATGGTTAATTGGGATTTGTATCTGATTGTACCGATGATTGGAAAGTAACTGTTATAAAGTGCCAAATTGCGAAAAATTAGTTGCCAATCAGCATACAGATACAAATCTCAAAAAACGGTTAGTTAGGTTAAAATACCATCATTTCTGACTGGTGCAGCTTACTTTTTACATGGCCAAGCCAGTACTTTACCACAATACCAATACTCACAGCTACTTATAACAGACCCTGCAATATTACATGGCAGAATATCCCAGAAAACTTTAACTCTAATAAAAATGCCAAAATAGTTATTTGCTCCAGAGGTCTGTGTGGCTTTATTACAACACTTTTGGTTCTGGTCAGTCTATGTAGCAGTCTGTGAAAACTGATAAGACGAGAGAAATACGAATATAATTGGGTTTCGTCACGAGTGTAGTGACGCGAGGTGTGTGTTGGTTGTATTCCAACTGAACGGATCCCCGATACGGTTGCTTGAATGGAGAGCGGAATACGATTAATTGTTTATTCCTTTGCAGCGATGTATTTTAATTGCAATGCCCTGTCGGCGCGGCCGCAAGAGTGTGCGGCTAGGGCCTGCGGGCCGCGGGAGGGGTGGAATACTCGTTCGATGAATTGGAGCATAAATATTATTGATGTGTTTAAATGCATTTGGTACCTTGGTGCAATGATTATTTATTGTACCCTTAGAGATGAAAATCATAAATAATGCTAATATTTATTTATTGTTCCTTGTAAACCGGTGTCAGAAAAGCTATGCATTACTTTAAATTCTGGAATAAATATAAATTCAATAATCCTTATCTTATGAATAGACTACATAAGATTCTAGCGAATATAAAAAGGATTGACGTATGATTCCGCAACCAAAGGCTAGAGTCGTTATCGCTATCAACGTCAGGTCGAAGGTTCTTTTAAGATATCACATTTGTTTGTTTGTTCTATCCGCACGACAATTTTACTAAACCGAATATTTTCCTACTGAAGCTGTATTATATACGGATATTTTAACCTGTAGGTAACCTTATAGTAACCTGTACTCTTTGAAAGAGATTATTAGGGTATAGAGTAATAAGTAACTTTAAGAACTTGCATTCATGTTTTAAATTTTAAAATGTTTTCAAAGTTGGAATATTTTTTTGTCATATTAACATTAAATTTTTCAAAATGTGCAAAAGTTTTTCAACTGTAAATATTTTCATCTGTTAACATAAAAGTGATAAATTTAAAACAGAATTTCGAAGTATCATTTTCCTTTAAAGCATTACTTAAAGATCATTCTGTTTATACCATATGTACCTACCTAGAAATTATATTGATTTATAATTACCTATATTTATTGTAACTATTGTTTAAAAAAGTTCTTTAAAATCTGAAATGTATTAAGGAAAGTAGTAAGAAAAATAAAACTTCATAATAAACGCTCAGCGGACTATTAACCTTCTTAAATAAATGGTTAAATTAATTAATACTACATAATAAATTTATACTCTTCTTATAGGTACAGAATTACGACTTTAATTCGGGTACTTCTAATGATTTGCTAAGCGTGTATATTATTAAATTTTATTTTAAAATTCTATTTAGATTTTAAAACTACTTTTTAAAAAACTAGTTACATTAAAACACATGTGAATTTTCAAAACAATTTTGAGAAATGGTTTGAAATGAAATATTAATTGAAAATTGAAATGAAATATCATACAGTGGAGTGCATACAAGCAAAAAAGCTATGCATTAGTAAAGATTCTGGGAAACAAATATTAATTAAACAATCCTTTTTTTAAGAAAAAGTTGATTTAAAATTCTAGCCGTAATTCGTCCTACGGCTAGAAGTTTTATTTCTGACGTTTCCGTTTAACGTAACGTATCTTTTTTTTTTCCGATTTAAAATTCTAGCCGTAATTCGTCCTATGGCTAGAAGACTTTCTTTCCGACTTTTCTGTGCCTAACTTCATGTCAATTATTCATTTATTTCTCCAACCAATTTGTTCCATAGATATAGTCAAGTCGAGAAAAAAAACGTGTATTTTTAAGGCTGCGAGTTTTGTGTAATAGACAAGTAAATTTATCGTACTTCTTAGAAAGGTCCTATGCCAGGTGAGAACTACACGCACGTAATTGCAGAAATGTTATTTTTTACAAAATCCACCCAAAACTTTCGGTGTAAATTCTATGTCTTTTCTACGGTGAATGTAAATACAAATACCATCTGTCATAACATATCATAATGATATCATAAAACGTTTGATTTATTTTTGTGAAAAGAAACGTAAATCTGAAGTTAATATTGTTCCCGATTTAATTATATATAAATCGTCTTCGAAATATATTGAAATTTTTTGCCGTATTAGCTACTATACCTATATAAAATATTTATTTATTTAGGAAATATTGTTTACAATACTTTTTTTATAGTGCAATTATTTTTGTGGATTGAAGCTACTCAAAATAGTTCAATATATATAGTTAAAAAAATATTTTAAATGTAAAAAATGTCCTTAGGTTTTCACGGCCGTTCAGAATCTTCTGTGTATAGTTTTCTGGGATATTCTGCCGTGTGTGTGTGACCTCTCTGGCCAACGTTTCGGATCCCATTGCAGGGTCCATCATCAGGGCTGATGTGATGAGTGAGTGTTGAAGTGTAGGTTAAGTATTACCTTGCAATACCGTACCGAAGTCAGGGTGTCTCCAAGTTTGTGTTATATATGTTAAATACTGGATTGCAGTACCGTGTCGAAAGCAAGGTGTGTGTCTTCTTGTAGTGTTTTATATATCTACTAACGGATGTCGGACTGTGCGGATCGTCTATTTGATTTATCCTGCAGCGCCGGATACCACGATGTTCTTAACTTAAGACCGTCATCCCTATTAATGTTTACCGGGTGCTTGTATATTTCGATTGCTTCTTTGACCAGGCGCGTGTGGTGACTTTTGGGCTTTCCTAAGATTTTTGGCTCAAATGAAAAATGGTGGCCCGTATCTAGAAAGTGCTCAGCCAATGCCGATTTTTCCGGGTGACCGAGTTTGCATGCTCTTTTATGCTCATCAACCCTCTTTGAAATCGTGCG
Organism: Agrypnia vestita; assembly: GCA_016648135.1. NCBI lineage: Eukaryota > Metazoa > Arthropoda > Insecta > Trichoptera > Phryganeidae > Agrypnia > Agrypnia vestita. Next base: position 41,417 of record JADDOH010002382.1, read on the forward strand.
TGCTGTTTGTCCCACATACACTTTGTCGCAATTTTGACAATCGAGCCTATAAACACCGTCGGTCTCAAGGGGATCCCGATCCTTCGCTGGTCTTAAGAGGTCCTTAACCTTGTTGTTTGTGCCGAACACTGTCTTAATATTCTGTTTCTTGAGCGCTTTGGCAATCCTGTCTGTTACATTATGGATATAAGGCAAGAAAGCAATCCCTTTGATCTCAGCTTCTGTGTTTTTCTCGGAGCTGTTAGATTTGGCTCTTATGATGTGCCGTATCTGCCGTCTTTGGTATCCATTGCTTTCTAGCGCGTCGCTCAGTGTACGAATCTCCTCCTGCAGATGTTCTTCTTGGCATATTCGTTTAGCTCTCGTAGCTAAGGTATTAATTAGACCTCTCTTCTGCGCTGGGTGGTGGTGGGAATCTGCATGCAAGTAGCGGTTCGTATGGGTCGGTTTCCTGTAGACCCTGTGCCCGAGACTACCATCTGTGTTCCTTTTCACTTCTACATCCAGAAATGGTACGAATCCGGTCGAATTACACTACAGATTGTTTATGCAATCGTCCAAAACACCAGCGATGTACGGACTGCCTAAGATTCACAAGGATGGAGTTCCGTTAAGACCGATTGTGAGCGCAATAGGAGCGCCGACATATAAGTTGTCGCAGCACTTGGCCAGTCTCTTACAGATGCAGACCGGGAAGACATCTTCGTGGGTGAAGGACTCCGCACATTTTGTTAAAATGCTGAAAAACGTGAAGATAGAAAGTGATGATATACTAGTCAGTTTTGACGTTATATCTCTCTTCACAAATGTGCCTGTGGACGATGCTATGAGTCTTTTGGAAGAAGTCTATGAGGAACACATGTGCGCACTTTTTCGACACTGCCTAACAAGTGGATACTTTTCATTTCAGGGTGAACTTTTCCAACAAGTGGAAGGTGTAGCAATGGGAAACCCACTTTCCCCAGTAATTGCAAACTTCGTAATGGAGAAATTCGAAGAAACGGCTCTAGACACAGCAACTTTGATCCCCAAGGTTTGGTGGAGGTATGTTGATGACGTGTTTGCAATCTGGCCTCACGGGAAAGAAAAATTACAGGACTTTCTCGAACACCTCAACACGCTGCACAAGAAATTAAAATTCACCATGGAGATAGAAAAAGAAAATAAACTACCATTTCTGGATGTAGAAGTGAAAAGGAACACAGATGGTAGTCTCGGGCACAGGGTCTACAGGAAACCGACCCATACGAACCGCTACTTGCATGCAGATTCCCACCACCACCCAGCGCAGAAGAGAGGTCTAATTAATACCTTAGCTACGAGAGCTAAACGAATATGCCAAGAAGAACATCTGCAGGAGGAGATTCGTACACTGAGCGACGCGCTAGAAAGCAATGGATACCAAAGACGGCAGATACGGCACATCATAAGAGCCAAATCTAACAGCTCCGAGAAAAACACAGAAGCTGAGATCAAAGGGATTGCTTTCTTGCCTTATATCCATAATGTAACAGACAGGATTGCCAAAGCGCTCAAGAAACAGAATATTAAGACAGTGTTCGGCACAAACAACAAGGTTAAGGACCTCTTAAGACCAGCGAAGGATCGGGATCCCCTTGAGACCGACGGTGTTTATAGGCTCGATTGTCAAAATTGCGACAAAGTGTATGTGGGACAAACAGCACGCACGATTTCAAAGAGGGTTGATGAGCATAAAAGAGCATGCAAACTCGGTCACCCGGAAAAATCGGCATTGGCTGAGCACTTTCTAGATACGGGCCACCATTTTTCATTTGAGCCAAAAATCTTAGGAAAGCCCAAAAGTCACCACACGCGCCTGGTCAAAGAAGCAATCGAAATATACAAGCACCCGGTAAACATTAATAGGGATGACGGTCTTAAGTTAAGAACATCGTGGTATCCGGCGCTGCAGGATAAATCAAATAGACGATCCGCACAGTCCGACATCCGTTAGTAGATATATAAAACACTACAAGAAGACACACACCTTGCTTTCGACACGGTACTGCAATCCAGTATTTAACATATATAACACAAACTTGGAGACACCCTGACTTCGGTACGGTATTGCAAGGTAATACTTAACCTACACTTCAACACTCACTCATCACATCAGCCCTGATGATGGACCCTGCAATGGGATCCGAAACGTTGGCCAGAGAGGTCACACACACACGGCAGAATATCCCAGAAAACTATACACAGAATATTTTAAATGTATATACACTTATAGGTATATGCGTATATACCTATATATTTTTAATATACCTAGGTATATAGTGGGTCACAGCACAACCTAAGTTTATACCCACTACACGCCACTGGTATCATCATATAATCCGAAAGAGAAAATAATTCTTCACATAAAGTTATAAATTGATGCTTTGAACTAAACAAACTTAATTAAAAAATATTTTCTCATTCGTACGCAAATACAAATATTTAACATATTACAATATTTATATATAAAAATAATTTTTTGTCGAGAAGTTGGGGATTGGGCAAACGGAAATTGATCCCTAAATACTCCCTGGGTTGACCACCGTCAGGTGCGCTTACTGCGTCTTCACATAGCGCTACAGGACACCACTGATGAGAATGTGAATTCTTACATTTGGAATTACGTATTAGGTTTAGCCGGTCTCCTTGTCCACATCCGCTGGAAATAAGTGCAATTAAATTGTAAAACAATTCAGGTGATAGATTTATTATCATTCAATTATTTTAAGTTTAATATACTGTATCATTGATTAAAAAAGTAACCCATAAAAACCAAGTTTTTATTATACTCCCTTTCTTTGTAAAATATAACAACAATTAAAGACGAATTAAAACATATAACATAACACTAAACTTACAGTAATTTAATATATGTATTTCTAAAATGTCAGATGTTTTGAGATTTGATAAGACACTTCATGCTTTGAAGATTAAATTCTAAAAACATTTGTCAGTCAATTTAGATTTTCGACATTCGTAGTGAAGTACCTATTATGTATACCGACGGAGTAATTCAAATTTAGAAAATATTCCGCGACGTTATCGGGCCGCCGTAATCAAATTTTTCTAATGATTCCAATTTGAAAGAACCAATAAAATTTCTAAAAATCCGAAATTATACTATAATTATTGAAAATTTTTAACGAAAATTTGATAGATCTTCTTGATCGTCGCCACGAGTCTACTTGCAAAGTTTCAGTTCGATTGGATCACGGGAAAAGGGTTAAAAATCGATCCAAAATTTTTTCACCTGGCAAGCCGGCAGGCAAGCAAGCAAGCAAGCAGACGCCACGAGTTAATATTAATATTAAGGGAGTAAAAAAAGACGATGCATCATAATCAGTAAAAGTGAGCCTGCATTTTATGCTTGACGAACTTTAATTTTATAAAATTTAAATATGATGGGTGTATTGATCCGTGTAGCTGAATCAAACATCCACAGGATATAAATTGCAAAATTCCAGCATTACTTTAACAGCGTGTACCTATCCATTTTCACTGTATTAATCATCCTCGTCACATTTTAGGTTATGACACGTGACCAGGCAAGATATTGACTTATTAGAATGGCTTCTTTCTCGGATCGTGTGTTTTATATGTACTATGTATACTTCGATCTTGTACATTTGTAAATGCGCGTATTAATTTTTTTTAATAAAACAAAATGGTTCATTTTACTAGGAATTATACAATGCACATAGAAGGAAATCTTTGTTCCTACAAAAAAATTTAATCTAAGGAACATAAAGCACTAAGGCAGGTAAATCATGGCACAATAATATATTTCGTAATACAATAGTTATATTTCGTTCCTTCGGAATATAATTATTCCGCATTCCACGAAAAGATAAAAGACTACATTATTATAAAAGTATAATGGCTACCACTAGCGTAAATGACCACTCGTACATCAGGAACGGACATGAATTTTATCACTATCACTATCTATAGTACCACACGAAAAACCTACTCTTAAACGAAGACTTATTTTTATGTCACACTATGAAGAAGTATAACCAATGAAGAAGTAGTAAGTAAGATGCATTGCAATGTCAAGAGAACTTTTAACAAGTATCAAAAGAATATTCTTCAAAACATATTCTCCAAATTTTTATTATTTTATTTATTTATTATTTATAAACGCCCTTAAGGGCTTTAACGAAATATAAAGTAAAGTTATACACGCCAAGATCCTGTCTAATCCTAGGAAGAATGTAGAACAAGTAAGTAAATTTAAAAAAATTTTAAACGACACGGACGTATCAAGCACAATATATAATTCGTAGGAAGAATATAGGACAAGTATGGAAATGACAATAAAAAAAATTAGAAATAAGTTAAGTTTCTTACGACTTATCATTCAGGGGAAGATAAAAAGCAGCCAAAGTGTGAATAGAAAGACTGTGTAACCTCAAAATTTTATAATCGTGTACATGATAAATTTGGTAAACGACGCCGACCATGTTATAGTTGTTGAGACGTAAAGAAGTTATATCTTTGAATATTGCACGCACGCAGTTTGGATTTAAGATATTCTTAGAATTTGCAATTTGCGATTCAACGCTTCTTCGTCTGTCCATAATCCTTTTTACATGAGTTCGTGACTCGTGACTTTCAAGGCTTCTAAAACATTTTTGCTTAGGCGGAGTTTTAACATCGACATCTCTGAAAATCCTTTCACGAATATTGACTTTTTATGGCCATGATACAACTATGATAAAACATACAACATTCATGTTCAAATTCAGTAAAATGACATTCAAATAGCTTGCAACATTTAAAAAGAAAATACGTCATCATGAATACATATATCAGTTTTATTAATATGTGCGAGCGAATACAACATCTGCGAATACTTCGCTTATACATATAAATATATATGTTCTGAAGTAAGTAACATTTATCGATTCCTTGGTTCAAATTCAACACTATTCAAAGATTTACAATTTTGAACCAAAACAAAATTTATTCCATTTTATTTTCTCACGGAAGGCATTTTGCAGATTTCTTTTATTTCTGGTGTAATGAATTCCTGCTTCAAACATTCATTCACACACACATTCATATATATTTATTACTATCCCAATGTGTCCTCACCTAACTGAAGTTTGTTCCCAATCACCCAACTGCCGTTTCTTTAACATTGTAAAGCGGCCTTCGTAGTCCATCGGGCATGATACTGGCTTCTCATTCCGAAGATTCGGGTTCTATTCTCGATCAGGTAACAATATACCTACCTATCTTTTGCATGATATTTTTGTGACATATTATATTCTATTGTAGTGTTGAAAATGAAAATAAAATATAAAACAAGTTCAATTATATTTACCGTTTCTCAAGCCCGCTGCCTTAAATCGGACTATATTTTTGATTATAATATATGAAAAATAAAGAAAATATGAATAATTCAGATGAATTTTATATATACAAAAATTACGAAGTCTCATTTACCATCGGCGACATCAATAAAATTTCATGGAAATGACAAATTTTCAAATAATCATAAATGGTGTTACCGCTGTTGTTATAAAAATACAAAACAAGGTGGAGAAACTTTTTTTTTTTGATGGATGTATGGGCGATCTTTGATGGAATAAGTGAACGTTACATTATGTAAAGTGATCACATAGCCAACTTAAAGACCGGTCGTCAACCCTATAACATCCACGTCAAACCATAGATACTTCTACATATAAACAGTGAATGGTACCCACCGCTTACCCAGGACCGTTCTAAGAGCAAAAGCTTCCGTATCGGTCCTACTCAATCGTCTCCAGGTTGACATTTTTTTTGTCTAAATCGTGCATTCCGAGATGATGTACATGTTTTCATAATTATCAAATCAAACAAACCATTCTACATACAAACAGCTTTGTCTCTGTGAGACATCTTTAATTTTGTTCGTAGAAATTTGAACATATTCAAAAATATTGCGAAGTAATAAAACGCGAAAACAAACCAGAAAACGGTATTAAGCCCGAACCCATACCTGGAGCGTGCTCGTTCTAATTTCAATGTTGCGTCGATTAAACGGCGATAAATAATTCCCGGGGCGGCCAGGTGGGGCGCGCTCCGATATTTCGGGAGGGCTTTAAAGGATCGGCCGCAA
>JADDOH010002383.1:0-39999 GCA_016648135.1 Agrypnia vestita
ATACGCTTCTTCATTTTGAAGATAATAATCGAGATGATGCGCATCCAGTAGCATCTATATCACTGGTTACCGCGCGAAACCAGTCAATATCTTATTCGCCTAGTGCTAATATTTTATTGTCGACGGCCCAAGTATTAGCTTACAAAAATCAAAATGAAAAACGGTTAATACGATGTCTAATTGATAGTGCATCGCAAAATCATTTGCTCACAGTAGCGTGCTGTGATGAATTAAATTTAAAAATCTCGCCGCTTTACAATGCGGTCCTCAAGGGTGTAGGCAATAGCTCGCGTCCAATAAAAGGATACACTAATTTCATCATACAATCACGAGTAAATTCACAGACTTATAATATCCAGGCTTTGGTTGTTGACAAAATCAACAATAACCTACCTGTGCAATACATTGACACGGCAAATCTGGCTTATTTAAAAAATGTTCAACTCGCTGACACGGATTGGAATATACCGAAGCCGATCGATTTAGTTTTAGGTGCAGAATTATTCCCGTATCTTTTATTAGGTGGTCGAATAAACGCACCCTCTCCCGCTCCGCCGTTGTTAGAAACGACTGTAGGCTACATCATAATGGGCGAGATGTCTATGGAAAATCCCAAAAAGGAAGATTCTACTTTAACTCTTCTATCTCTAAATGATGGTGATTTACAGACTTCTCTGCAAAGTTTTGGCATCTAGAAGAGATTCCAACTAGGCAGTTCCTGAGCCCCGAGGAGACGACCTGCGAAAGGTTATACAGCGCATCTGTAAATAGAGATGAGGCTGGACGTTACTCGGTCGCATTACCTTTTCGTGGAGATTCAAATGAATTAGGTAATTCACGAAATACTGCGTATCGCCGACTTATCGCTCTAGAGAAGAAATTCAAACAAGAACCAAAACTTCGTGAAAATTATAATAACGTAGTAAACGAATACATTGAAAAGGAGTATTTAACTGAGATTACCGCAATCGATGTCTCAAACCAGGGTTATTACATACCGCATCATGCCGTCACACGCCCAGATAAGCCAATGCAGCGAATTGTACTCGACGCAAGTTCAAAAACCCATACTGGGAAATCATTGAATGATGTATTATATGCTGGGCCTAACTTACAAGCAAACCTTTTCTCTCTTTTACTTGAGTTCCGGTTATTCCCTGTAGCTATGACCGCGGACATAAAGCAGATGTATTTACAAATTGGTACATTTCAAAATGATCGTAAATATTTAAAGATATTATTTCGTTTTAGCGACTATAGCAACGAGACGATCAAAGTATTTCAATTCAACCGCCTTCCATTTGGCCTCAAACCTAGTCCGTATTTAGCTTTGCGTACTATTCGTCAGCTAGCATCAGACATGCGCTTTCAGTACCCTGATGCCGCTGCAGTCGCCGAGTCTAAACTTTACATGGATGACTTGGTGCATTCAATGCCTGACGACGAATCGGCCATCCGCACCTCTCGAGAGTTAATCTCGTTATTCAAATCAGGATCCTTTGAATTAATTAAATGGTCGAGTAATTCTTTGGCATTACTCAATGACCTCCCGCATTCTCATCGAAGTTCAGTGGATTTCACAAATGAGAACAACAGTACTAAAGTTCTCGGTTTATCTTGGGAACCCGCTGAGGACAATTTCTTCTTAACAACTCTGCAGGTCCAAGAGACATGTACAAAGCGAAGCATACTTTCATTAATGGCTCGTTTGTTTGATGTTCTAGGCATCGTGGCCCCAGTAATCCTGTATGCCAAATTGCTCATTAAGGAGCTCTGGTTGTGCGATATTGGTTGGGATGATGTACCTCCTGAGAGCATCATTCAACGCTTCACTGCACTTACGAGTGAATTTCACTTGCTCTCGACTTTGAGAATTCCGCGCCAGATTGGTGTTCTAAAGGACAGTACAGTTTGCATCGTCGCCTTCTGCGATGCGAGTATGAAAGGTTATGGTTGTGTCATTTATTTGCACTCCACAGATTTAACCGGGAACGTATCAGTCAGGTTATTGTGTTCCAAGTCTAAGGTTTCACCGACAAAGATAATTTCACTCGCTCGTTTGGAGTTATGCGCTGCCCTTTTGATGTCGAAGTTAATAAAGACTGTTCGGGATATTTATAGTTCACGCATCACCATCGCAGGAACATATGCATTCTCGGACGCTACAATTGCCTTGTCATGGATCCACTCTTCCCCGCATAGATGGTCCGTATATGTGAGCAACCGCGTAGCTCAATGCCAGGAAAATGTACAACCCCAAGATTTCTATCATATCGCAGGAATTGAGAATCCTAGTGATTGTCTATCTAGGGGCATGTTACCATCTCAATTGGTAACCCATGACTTGTGGTGGAACGGGCCTGTATGGCTACGTTCTGTCATTTCAAGTTGGCCTATCAAACCATTCTTACCTACAAAATATGAGGTACTCCCGGAATTTAAATCCACAACTTTGATTACCGCTAAGATTGTACCTTGTAGTTTTTACGAATTAGCTCAAAATATCTCTCGTTGGGATAAACTTCTGCGCATCATCGTATACTGCCTCCGTTTTATGAAAAGATTACCTCGTTCCCCAGCAATTGGAGTCGCTGACTTAATTGCTGCTGAAAACACGGCTATTCGTGCCGTTCAAAATGTTCATTTTGCTAAGGAAATGGCGGATCTAAAAGGAGGAAAAGGCTATTCTAAAAGGTTAAAACGTCTTAGTCCTTTCATAGATGAGGATGGTATTTTGCGGATTGAAGGAAGATTATCCAATTCAGGTCTTCCTTTCGAGGCAAAACATCCTGCTCTGCTCCCAAAACATGACCACGTAGTCGCCCTTATAATAGATCACCATCACCAATTGCATTTTCACACTGGGCCAGGATTACTTTCATCAATCCTTCGTCAACGCTTTTGGATTCTTTCCGGAAGAAGCGTTATTAGATGGAGAGTGAGAAAATGTAATAAATGCTTTCGCGTTTCTCCTCTACATCCCACGCCTAAAATGGCTAATTTGCCAGCCTGCCGAATTCAGGAAGCAAAGGCTTTTACACACACAGGGGTAGATTATGCTGGTCCGTTAAATATAACACTTCAACGCAAGCGTGGACAAAGGTCGCAAAAGGCCTACATCTGTATTTTTGTCTGCTTGACAACTAAAGCTGTTCATATCGAACTAGCATCAGATTTATCCTCGGACATCTTCCTAGCTGCATTCAAACGTTTTATAGCACGTCGAGGACCCGTATCTTGTCTGTATTCCGACAACGGCTCAAACTTCATAGGTGCCAAGGCACAGTTAGATGAATTTTATAAATTAATCTTGTCCTCGGACTATCAAAACGCTATAAAGGATGAGCTTATTAAACGACGCATTTGTTGGAAATTAATTCCACCGCATAGCCCGCACTTTGGAGGGATATGGGAAAGCAATATAAAATGTTTTAAAACACATCTATACCGCGTAATCGGAAGTCAGTTGTTGACTTACGAGGAACTCTTCACAGTTCTTACACAGATCGAAGCGTTGCTCAATTCCCGGCCACTTTGTGGTATGTCTGAGGATCCGTATCCTGAGGCGCTGACACCAGCACATTTTTTAATGTCATCACCACTCCAGTATCTTCCGGTATCGGACATTGCTGACGATACGCGGAGTATTTGTACACGCAAACAACTACTAGATAACTTAGTTAGGTCATATTGGAAAAAATGGCATCTAGAGTATTTACACACTCTACAAGTCCGACAAAAATGGTGTACTCCAGATAATCACGTCACCGTCGGTAAAGTCGTGCTAGTGGGTCAGGATAACGCACCACCGCTTAGCTGGCCTTTAGGAGTAATCTCTCAAATATATCCAGGTTCAGATAGTGTAGTGAGAGTTGCTCTAGTGAAAACTGAATCCGGTTTTTTCAAGCGACCAGTGGTGAAACTTTATCCTCTCCCGACCCAATAAATAGCTCTTAGTTATATATTATTTTTATTTATTTTTTTCACGCCTCTTAGTGTACAATAGATCTTAGTTATATATTATTTTATTTTATTTTCATTCACGCCTCTTTGTTATTGTTCGATGTATTAATTACTTATATCGCAGCATTTACGTGCTTTTCTTATTTGCGTTTCATAATTTACCGCTGAATATGTCAGATTGACACATTTTTAATTGACTCATATATTATATATCGGGACTGATATTACGCTGTCTCTCTTTTTTCTATATCATAATTTAGTCGTTATTGCGATAAGGAAGTTGCATCATGCGTTCGGATGATTTTTTATTAATTTTGTAAGCTCTGTGAGCTTCCAAGGCGGGGAGCATGGTCGGGCCATATCTATATTTGGAATGTATAGCGAACGCCTTTCATTGAGAAATTAGGCAAGCCGCGTTACCTGTCTCCGCCAATGACGCGAGACCCAGCAGGGCCGGCAGTAGTACATATTGGACCGCCGCTGTGAGTACATACTCGTTCGCCATCGCCGCCGTGTGACATTTTTTACGCACGTTCCGCAATAACCTCAATTTGTCGTTCGATCTTAAAACCGCCTTTTCAAATCCGTTCTTCGCAGTGGATTTGTTTACATTATTGGTGAAGACGGCCACCCGCATCTACAGTCCACTCAATCGCATTTCATCAGGTCGCAGTTCAATAAATCGAAGATAACCAGGAGGTAAGTGTCTTGCATGTTTTCTCAGTTACGGGCCTTTCGCTACGTATTGGACATCTTGCTTGCTCCTTGGAAGTTTCCGTATAGTTGGACGCTCAAAGCGCACCATTTAAACCATAACCTAACCGCCTCACCAAAGTGGTGAAAATAAAGTTAATTTTTATGAACTATATTATATTTCAAAATGTGATCAATAGACGTTGTTATTACGTTTGAATGTCTGGTAATATATCTTGAATTTTCAGTAATTTTTGTCTGGTATTATTCTTAAATTTTCTCAGTTATTTTTTGAAATCGTTTTCGCTCCGTGCGTTCGTATTTGTTCTACCTTGAAAAATGTGTCCCTTTTGGCACTTTAAATGTGAGCGATTTCTTCATTGTTTGACAAAATAATTTGACAAAAGTGTCAAATTATTTGTGCCCAACATGTAACAGACTTTTTAAATGGCGTATCTGTACAGGGTGTAACAAAAGTTAGTCCGCAAAACTGCACAGGTCGATTCACGTTTAAATTACGAGTCGAAAATTCCCTAACATTAATGTCCTAACATCAAAAGTTATCGAGATAAGCGACCACAAGGTTTACATTTTTTTTCAAAATTTCTGAGTTATCTCATGTGAAACGTTAAACTACCTTTCAATTTACGTTCACCGAATATTATAAATTCATTCGGTTTAATACAGGTCAGATATAATGATTAAAAGTTTGCATGATATTCTGTTTTTTTTTTTTATGCAATTTTTTATGCAAGGTTTCACAGATAATATAAAATAGATTTGATAAACAGACATCTCTCGATTACAGTACAAATTCGCATTTAAATAAAATAGCGTTATGTGGGAATACCTACCTACGAAGCGCGAAAAAAGGCATTTTTTGTGAATTTTTTTAAGGAAACCTATATGAATTATGGTATTGGTATCATTAATACATGAAAGTAAATCATTTTATGTATATGTTAATTTTTTTTATTAAAAAATATTCAACACTGGCGGAAAATTTTTGGGTTCTGTCGACTGCCGAAAAAAAGGTCCTCCGCATAAAAAAAAACAAAAAGATTATCGAAATTGACACCATAATTTAGTCTTTGTCGTAGGGGTTTTTGAAAATATAGATTTTTGACAAAATGGCGGACGTTTGGATTTAAAATTGCATTTTTTAGGGTCTTTAAGTCTCTTAAAAAATCCTACGACAAAGATTAGATAATTATATATAGAATAACCACTAGAAATTTCAAGTTGATCGGTTTAGTGGTTGCTAAGATATTTTGGTCACCGGTTTTCAAAACGTGGTTTCGAGTAAAACGTGTTTGAAAATTGAACAATGAATAAATCGCAAAATTTTTCAACACATACACATAAAATCATCGATTCCAGGTCCACAATATAAGTTCTACACCTTGCTTAGAATTGCCATATCATCGAGCACTCTTCACAAACATAATAGAAACAGGTCTACACCCCTTAAGTGTTCCTTAACTCTAAGAAAATTTCAATTATTACGTAACATTATTATGAGTCAATTTATAAACTTCCGATTTTATATGAAGTGTTTATTTCTACAGTTATATTTTAAATAAAAAAAATATCACATAGAGGATTTGATGTGTAGCGGAGGTCATAATTTGAGGTTTGTTGAGAAGGTGTATGTAGGGGTGCCGCCTCCAACATCTGGCCACCCTTCGGTGTTCGATGAGCGAACGCATGTCGCGAAGTATGCATGTGAATGTTATTCAATGGGATTGCAAATAGACAGTTAATACAATAAAGAATTGAGGACGTCAGCGAAAGACCTGGCATGACCGGATAAATGTGTTGAAAGCTTCGCCAACCGACGAGCGTGCATGAGGAGATGCCTGAAACAAATAAAAGAGCGCGGCGTTCTCTAGTTGACATAATTGTACATTCCGATATCCGGTGTTGTTTGTTATGTCATACGGAAGAAATACGATAGGTGTAGCTAATTTAAATTTAACAAACAAAATCACCGATAGAGGACTTTGGAATATGTTGTTTTAAAATAAATTACTTGGTTCCGTATGAAACAGTTCGCTCACTCTCGATTTGTGGGAGGTTATAAAAAGTGGATTATGCTAAATTATGTCATTCTTACAACCAGTGTAAATAATATAATCTGGGACTAGGATAGTATGTTTAGTAGAGACGACAAAGCTGAGAATGATATCAAAAGGAGAGTGACTGCGGGAAACAATGTTAATGGTGCTCTAAATTCAATTATGACCAATAAGAATCTGTCAAAGGTAGCGAGACTAGCGGTACGTAATGGCGTTCTAGTGCCAACCCTGATGTGCGGAAGTGAAGCCTGGAATTGGCAAAGGAGGAATGAAAGTAGACTAAATGCTTGTGTGAAATCTTTTCGCTCTGATTATTACAGATCACTTCTCACACTTCGGTAGGTACTTTATTGATTTACTGTCGCTGGAACACCCACGCGCTAGCAACATTCTGAGCCGCCGCACGGTTTCGTTTCTATGGAGTTATCCCGCTGTCAATAATAACAATGATTCAGCGCGGCGCCTTTTCTCTTTTACAGGCCCATGTCGCTTTCTCGATGTTTCCAGAATCCGGTGGACCATCCCAGAACCTTCTAGTAATTTCCAATTTTAGTGTAATAGGTGTACAGTGCTGTAAAATCATCTATTTACCATCTCGTGAAAGTATACCTAGTATTAATATTGTCTGTTGCTTATGCGGGCCTGCTGTTTGCGCATCTGACTATGACGACTAATCATTTTGACTTCAACGATTCAATTTCAACTTATTTATTTTTTTATATAACATTTACATTACAAACACGAATTTAATTCGTAAATGTCGTAAATTAGTTAGAAAATATATAAAAATCAAAAACAAATATTTAAATCATTCATATCAAAGGTGTAGGAGAATCCTGCTTCGGAAAACCCCCTCAGAGACATGGAACAGATCAATGTTCAGAGTAATATTGTTCAGCGTAGCGGTAGCTTTTCCAACAGGCAAAACCATTGGCAGCTCGGTCCTGTATATTGGAATGCGAAACAATCTATGCTGACGCTGTCTAAGGTAATTATCAGGAACATTCAAACCAACGCTCTGCATAATTTACGGATTACAGATCATACCGCGCAACAACTGATAAAAACGCGTAATTAAATACACATTCCTTCTAGTCTGTAAACTATTGCAGCCAAGCGTACCCTGGAGAAACTCGGTTGGGCAGAGCCAGGGATAATGCCCGTACTCTCTCATGTAGAGATATCTTGGAAACCTTTTTGAAACGATGACAACACGACTAGGGAATGCAATCCCGAGTCGGGTTTTCCCTTTCGGGATCCCTTGAGATTAGAATTTCCAATCCCGCGGGATCCCTAAGAATCGGGATCCCGAATATTTTTGTATTTTTTGTTTATAGAGCTGAATAGCAATTAACGGCAATGCCTTGCATTTTTATATCAGCAATTTTAATAAAATGCTCATTATTAATCATTGCATTAAAGTTTTTCTAGGCGTTTTTCCAAGTATCAATCAGTCAATGTAGTAGAGTAAAAACTACTAACTAGTAGTAGTTTTATTACTATGTTAGGTTGATAAAATACGGCAAATATTATTCAAAGCTATTTTCATTATTTGAATGTGACATGAACATAAGTTTTAAGTACTCACTAAAGGCTCTACAGACATACATAATTAAACATACAGAACATTAAAAATGTTGATCAATCCCAATGATTCCGATAATGTTGTCCGATTTTTCTGTTCGGGATTGATCTCGTAAAATGCCTCGATTCCGATCTGCGGTATCACAGCGTTGATAATATCGGTAGTATTCCTCAATTGGTTGTTACGACTTTGCTAAAGTAAAATAAAAAATGCAAATTTGCCTCTCGATGCGAATAAAATAAATATCGTTAGGTGCGAGTTAAAATGTTATTCATCTCGCTTCCGCCGGAGAGGAGTGCGGGGGAGAGGAGGGGGAGGGCGGCTCTGGGCGGGCGGCGGCAGGAGGGGGAAGGGAGGTATTGAATGAGACGCCCACGTGACTGGCAGAGCCTGAAACGTGGTTCTACGTTACGTAAGGCAGCCTCCTCCCGGGACGCCGTTGGCCGTCTCGCGGAAAGCGCTAATACGGCTTTTAATTGATTGAATATTCTCCAGTCTCGATCGATCCACTCATCTCATCGCGTCTCAATCGAATAAGACGGATTTATCTTATTCCAGTGATAAAACGCAGCATCATATTTCTCAGGGGACTGTCTCCTTGTCATTGTAACATATCCATTCATTCCGATTTTTAAACGGTGTCAAAAGTAGTGATGCAACGAATACTACTTTCACGAATACGAATATCATCCTACTATTCGGCGAGTACGAATATTTCGACAAGGAAATAAATAATACCTACCTTTCACGTGATAATACTAAACCTGTAAACATTTCCTTAAAAGCGCGCTATATAAGATTCGTGTTTTAGCTGATGCTAAAAAATATTTCTATGTTCAAATGACTAATGAAAATAAAAAACCTATATTATAAAAATAAATACTTTTTAATTTTATACAGGGTTATTTGGAAAACATTAATAACCTCGCAGGACTATATTCCTGCCTTGATTATGAGTTGAAAATGTGAAAGCTATTATGACCTAATATCAATAGTTATGGAGATATGGTACATCAAATTTTGCATTTTTTTTCAATATTTCTGACTTATTTTTTGTAAAACATTGGACTATCATTACAGTTAATTATATCGAATATGAAAAATTCATTCCCTTTAAATAATTAAATAATAAAAACCTTCGAATTCCAATTGGAAAACATTCTAATTGGAAAATTTTCAGGGTTTTTATCATTTTATTTAGCTTGTATTGAAACACATTAATTTTTCGTAATCGATATTCGTTTCCGTTACGATAGTCCAACGTTTTACAAAAAATAAATCGGAAATATTGAAAAAAGTGCAAACTTTGATGTCGCATGTCTCCATAACTACTGATATTAGGTCATGGCTGCTTGAATATTTTCGACTCATAACAAAGGCAGGAATATAAACCTGCGAGGTTATTAATGTTTTCCAAATAACCCTGTACATGCTTAGAAGTTGGAATAATTTCGGCTAAGAGAGCGTCATATAACACGTGGTTTCATTTTGAACTCGTCTGAATCCATCCGTTTTCCCATGAATCCACGAGTATAATAACGTAATGTTTTTTCTATTAATTCCAGAAAACATTTTGTGGTATCGTAACTAAAACTATTTAAAATTATTGATTATGTGTAAACCGATCTGCGTAGATTTTTTGATCGCACATTTTGTACCGTTTTAATTGCGCCAAATAAAATAAATAATTACGTAGCTCGAGCCTGCCCCCCTCACCTCTCCTCACGTAATCCAGCGTATTCTACCTACCCCCACCCCTCTCCCTTGACCAGGCCACGTGGTTTATTTACGCTCCTTATAATTTAAACATTAAATGAAGGAATAGTGATGATCAAAACCATTGACGTATTATAATATAGACACGTTATTCCCCAGTAGCCGATTTTCATATGTAGCAAATATTGCATTGAAAGAGACAACAAATCAAATAATCAAGTATTCACATAAAAATCAGGTAATTTGAAGTCATGGTGACTAAAATAACATACTCATTCTTACAATAGTGTACGATACTCTGTTCCCTTTTCCCCGGAACTTTCTTTTCGGCGTAGCGTCGCGCCAGATCACAAAAAGATCCGTTCTACAACAAATGCAAGTAAGGCAAGTACCCTACTTTTGAGTTGCCAAGATTTCACGCTTTTAACATATATTATCTACAGTTTATTATATCATTGGTCAAAACCGTCATTTTAACCGCTTACTGAATAATCGTTATTTAAGATTTGTATCGATGATTGGAAACTGAGATTTAACTATCGTCTAGTGTAACGTTGTTGCCATTAGTGATGGTCAAACCGTTATTTTAACCGGTTACACACTACAGTTATTTGAGACAATGTATTTTCTTATAATATAATTATTGCAGCAGGCCCGAAGTTTGCCCGTTGCCCATTCGTAGTAGTGATGGCCAAACCGTTATCCTAAACGGTTACACATGGCACTGTTATTTGATGTTTGTATCTGATTGTGCCGATGCTTGGTAACTGAGATATAACTGTTGTCTAGCACCGAATCGCGAAAGATCAGTTGCCCATCATCGATACAATCAGACGAGTCTAAAATAACGGTTAGTTTGTCACCGGTTAAAATAACATACTTCTTTTTTATCGTTTCAAAACTGCCTATCTTCCAAATATAATAATTTCGTTGTCTGTCTGTCGGTCCGTAACTTGCTGGAATTACGACTTTAGATAAATAGAGCGTGGCACGCAATCGGCGCGGGCTCAGGCAACACGCAAGGATCGCCCCCATCAAATTATACGGTTTTGACATTTTTATATTATTATATTTAGTTATAGGATTAAGCGAATAAGGTCAATTAAAAAAAAACCAAATGGATTTCTATCCACGAATTTTCAGCTTCAAAATGATGCAATTATTATGTTCCACGATAAAAATTACGTCAAATAACGGTTAGTGTGTAACCGGCTACAATTGAAATTAAAAATTGGCCATCACTGTGAAGGAGGAAAGAAAAAGAAAGTGCTGATGTAAAATAATAAAAATGTAATAAATTATAAATCAAAAAGATGAGGATGGTTGAGGGTAAATTTTCATGTTTTGCGAGTGTTAACTACTTGCGAACGACCAATCGCCCGAGCGCGCTTGCGTGCAGCTAATCGCCAAGTTTCTACCAATCTCAGTGTCCACTAGATAGTTTGCAGGTACAGAATGATTTATTTTCAACACAGGTAATCGGGTTTAGTTTCATTGATTTGCGCTATTTGCCCTTAATATCTTGACCTCAATCATATAACATTGTACACCTCGTCAATTTTGACGTGATTCCTATTATTTTATAATGCACTAACTTACCCGCGCGGCTTTCTTAGTCTCATTTTACTAACCCTTATTATTTTACTTAATTTTTCTACATTTTTACTCTATTACAAAAAAAATTCAATTTTTTTTTTGAAAAAATTTAATTTTTTATTTTTATTTTGTATTGCGGAGAAGAGTATTTTCTATATGTTGGTACAAAAAAGTAAAAAATTAATTTTTGATAGTTGTCCGAGATTACGTAAGTACCGCCGATATATCATTAATCGGGCTCAGTTCAAAAGCGAAATATTGATTTGACGTCGCGCACTTTTCGTACGATACACGGCGTTGCCCTTGGACTACCTTTGTCACGTACATTTGTTCTTTGATCCAAAACATATTTCTTAATTTGTGGATTTGCAACACTCATTTAAAGTATTGTTTAATCATTTTGTCTTCAAAATATTTATAAAATATTTATACTTTGTTTTTTAAAATCACTCCAGGACCATCTCTTAGAGTCAATAATGATCAGTTGTAGGTTTGCTTGTAAATATTAAACAAAATCTATTTAATGTTACAGTAAAAATATAGTGAAATAAAAATTACTCACTAATCATCACGCCGTTTTCAGAGGGGTAGCCAGAGAGAATAGACCGCCACCCTCTTGTCCTCTTTGCCTCGTCCACTTTCATACATCGTCTCATGCACGGTTGTTTACGCTTCTAACAGAGCCATCTTCAAATATTTTCCTCATCAATTTTCTTTACCATGCTCTCCTCGCTCATCCGTTCCACATGGCCAAACCGTCTCGGCGATTCTTTCTATAAAAATGTTTCAAAATTTTCCGACACGCTTATTTCTGATATGAATTTCACTGGGGAACCCGTTGTCGACTTTGTTAAAACTTTTTCGTCTAAATATCATTTTGATGGAAACGTAATCACCCTGTATGCACACGTGTGCAATTTATTTATTTCACGCGTTCGCGGAGAAATTTCTTATTTGGAATTGCCACTGAACGAACGATTTTGATTTGAGAATAAATTAAAACTAATTGCGGCGGACGGACCGCGGGGAAAAGCGATCGCGGGCGGTGATTGGTAATTTAATAATAACTAGATTTAAATAATTAACGAGAAGCAGCACGCGTCTCGTGCGTGGCGCCAACGCGTCATCAGCACGTGGCGGACGGTCCGGTCACCGAGTTCTTTCAGGCGCTATTGATTGGCCCCGTGTCCTCAGGCGATTGTCTGCCAAAGTGAGCCAAATCGACCATTTTTTCTTGTATCTTCTCTTGCGTTTTCTATCCAATTTTTGTTAAATACATATTACACTTTTATTTTATTGGAAAATTATTGAAAAAAAATGGCCGCATCATGTCAGTTTCCATAGAGCTCCTCATCCGTGACTGAGATGCGGCATTTCCACTTATGCTTTAGGACCCGGCGGGTATAGGTCTTTTCATATGAGCTTTCAATTGAGTTGGTACATTGCGTAATGCGCGCATTGTTTCTTGTGTTAAGTTTACGGATACGCCCCTTTCTTATCCGTAAAATTAGACTTCAAAAATTACTTATACTTCAATAATTACTTGTACAATAATTACTTATTCATGAATTATGAAAATAAGTAACGAAATTTACTGTTAGAAATGTACGCACATGTTTATCGAATAAAACCACGAAAGCAATAACATTAAAGTTTTTGTATTTCAATATTTTAGTTCTAAATATATCAAAGATAATAAACTTTTTTTTATTTAAAAATAACACTTTTTCTTAACGGATAAATAACACAATTAATGCTCTATTCGAAGATGACATGGAATGATTTTTTGTCCGGTTTGCGCGGCAAATGAGGTTACTTGACAAATAGAACTTGTTCATTCATTCAAAAACTTGAGATGTAATCAACGATAAGCTTTAAAAACCCATAAACGCAGGTAAAATAGGCCGAATTCGCATACGTGTCTAGGGAGCGCAGATCTGCGGTCTGGTACCCGACCGTTTAAGTATCTTAATAAGAGCCAGTAAAAAAAATAAAAAAATATCATCTTGTAAAAAATCATCCAATTTCTATCTATATTTTATTCTCCCAGGGTGTTGTAACCCTTATTGATGCGAAGATATCAAACATTATAATTTCGTTGTCTGTCTGTCAACCCGTCCGTCTGTCTGTCTGTCTCCTTAACGTCGGGTAATGTCCGTAATTTCACGGCTAAAAAAAATAAATTAAACGGCCGGAGATGGGGATT
Source organism: Agrypnia vestita (assembly GCA_016648135.1). NCBI lineage: Eukaryota > Metazoa > Arthropoda > Insecta > Trichoptera > Phryganeidae > Agrypnia > Agrypnia vestita. The sequence goes on from JADDOH010002383.1 coordinate 13,838, forward strand.
GAACCCCGGGCCACCAAATTCGAATCGACCGGACCGCCAAATAGATATTATAAATATATTCTAGGGCTTAGCAAAGACGCGAACGAATGTTCCTTCTTTTTTGACGGGTTGCAGGTAGTTTCTCAATAATACTTAAGTACCGATTGAGTAATAAACTCATCGCACCGAAATTTACTCATAGAGGTATTATATTTTACAAAAATGTGGTTCTTAAAGCTATTACAGCTTCTAGTGTTAATACGGTCCTTCGTTTATTCTTTGACGACTTTGATGATAAGTAGCCTCACCTTACATAGTCAATGCCCATTGCACGCCACTGTTAACTAATGAAATATTTGCCGTGTGATATAAAATATAAACGTCTGAATTTCTCGTCTAGCGTAAATGTAATTCAATATGTAACAAAATACCTTAGATAAAACTTTATAATTAATTATATATTATAAATTTCACTCCAGCTTTTCCACGGCTCTGAATACCGGGAATTTTCCGAAGCATTACAGATGTTCAAAACCATTAATTAAAATAATTAATGTTCACCTGATTCGCTGGAATTTTCAATAATAATGATTTAATTATTAATTATACTGGGTATTGCCACCGGGGGACTTGTGAGAATATATTCATTCAGTCAATTCGCCTCCACTGAATGTAATCGATTTGGAGCAATCAAAAGTTGTTTTCTTGACAAAACAAGAATTATTGACCCTAATAGATGGCCCTAGAGTGACATTAGAGTACAAAGTATAAGTATTTTATGAATATTTTTGATATAATTACACAATACACTTTTTATGATAATAATAAATAACGTCTCAATGATAAAATAAATTTAAAATAATATTCAAAACAAAATAAAGACTGTCGCAAATCAATAAATACAATTGAGGAATGAGTTCGAGATTAACAAGTTTTAGGACGGGTTCCAAGGTCATTGCCGTGTGTCTACGACGTGCATGTATTACACGCTCAAGCGATCGTCAACCAATGTCATCAATATTTCACTTTTGAGCTGAGTTTGTGTCAAAAAGAATACATCAAGGTTGCCGTGTCTGGATGATATCTCGTTTTAGTGATAGATTATTCTCGGTAGATGAGAGAAATAGTCTAGATTGGTGTTATCAAACTTAGTATGAAAAGGGTTTGGAGATCTCATTGATCGGACAGCGATTTTCAATACAGGGTGTAACAGAATTAGTCCACATTACTTTAAAGGTGGATTCCTGTCTTGATTGTGAGTCGAAAATTTTCAAGCAACCATGATCTAATCAATAGTTATACAGATATGCAGTATCAAAGTTGACATTATTTTTTTCAATATTTTTGGCTTATTTTTTGAAAACGTTGGACTATCGTTATAGTAACTTATATCTAATATGAAAATTCATTCTCTTTAATTCAAGTCAAATAAAATGATAAAAACCTTCCAATTACAATTGATATTTTGCAGGGTTTTTGTTATTTTATTTTACTCGTATTGAAACGAATGAATTTTTCGTAATCGATATAAGTTACTGTAATGATACTTCAACGTTTTGTAAAAAAAACTGTTAAGTATTGTGGACTAGCTCTGTTACATCCTGTATATTTGTGGCCATATTGGGGGGGAGTCTAGTTCGTTATTGACTATTTTGTAGAGAGTCATTGGATTTGTAATTTTTCGTCTTTTTTACTTTCTTTCTTTTAACTCGTGGCGTCTGCTTGCTTGTTTTCTTGACGAAAAAACTTTGGATCGATTTTTAACCCTTTTCCCGTGATCCAATCGAGCTGAAACTTTGCAAGTAGACTCATAGCGACGATCAAGAAGATCTATCAAATTTTAGTTAAAACAAATTAATAATTATAGTATAATTTTGGATTTGTACAAATTTTAATGGTATTTTCAAATTGGAATCATTACAAAAGTTTGATTACTACCAATAGCGGCCTGATAACGTCACGGAATATTTAAAATTTTAAAATTTTAGGGGATAGTTTTTTTCTAAAGAGATGAGGTGAAAATTTTCGGGCCTCTTGTCGTATGTATCGAGTGAATTACTTGTAAATCCTAAAGCCATGTATTCACTAGGGGACAAATCGCGAAACATTCCGCGTGGCATGTCGCATCAACATCTACGCTCATGTTTCGGGGACAATGACGCGGTCATTTGACGTGTACACACCGGGACTCGCATATCTTGTCGCGGAAATGTCACCCGATGAGGTTATAATGACAGCTGCAGTATCTCATTTGGCGAAAACGGGGTTCCGCGCAATTCGAAATGTTTTTTTGGGTCGCAATTTCAAATTAACAGGGTTTTACTGTAGTAAATTGAATATTATTAAAAACAAGGTCCTTTTTGCAAATAATTATTGTTTTCCACACGTCGCGAAAATGTCGCCCTCTGAGGTTACGATGACAGCTGCGTATCTGTTTATGTTAACGAGTTTATCGAAACGTAAGAGGAGAAAAAAGAGGAGAATACGAAATTATTTACTGCAAAGAGAAAGAAGGACGGACATTCTACGCGATCTTCGATCGATATAGCTGGATGAGTTCAAGAACAATTTCGTTTCCCCCACATTGTCATCTTGACAGATACAGCGCATGCGTATTCACTTGTAAACATACCACGTGGTACTGACGCTCCGCGTAATGTTGCAGCGAGCTCGCTCGGGTACCGTGCGCATGGCAACGTTGCCACGGCACGTAGAAATGCCGCGCTATGTTGTGCGCAACGTCACGGAACTGCGCGGAACAGTGCACGACGTTGCAACGTCACGCGGACTCTATGCCGCGCGTGCTGTTGAGGGACAATTTGTCCCCTAGTGAATACATGGCTTAAATGTCTACTGAGCGACGCCGCGATGGCCAAGCAGCTCCCGATGCGGTCACGTTGTAATTCGGCCCGATGCGTTGATGTCTCATTGTGTCTCCCGTGGCCGGCACCGGCTCGCATCGTTAGCGGAGGCAAACGGCCGCTTTGTGCAAATTTATTTGCATTTTACGCGAGACGAGCACGCGCGCGCCGAGAGCGATGTTGTAATATCAAATATGAAATATTTTCTCTACATTTACACTATAACGAGTAAGAATTTTTGGATATTATGACATTTGGTTTCGGGGGATTTGATGACAGATGACAGGTAATGCAGGTATGTACAATAAAATGTGTAAGTAAGTAAAACGTAAAAATAACAAACCTGATTTCGTACTGTACAGGGTGTAACAGAGCTATTTCACAATACTTTACGGGTGAATTCCTGCCTTGATTATGAGTCGAAAATGTTCGAGCAACCGTGACATAATGAATGTCAATAGTTGTCGAGTTCTCCAATATCAAAGTTTGCATTTTTTTTCAATATTTCTGACTTATTTTTTACAAAACTTTGAAGGATCTTAATAGTCACTTATATCGTAATATAGTATAATAAAAATTCATTCGTTTCAATAGAAGTTAAATAAAATAATAAAAACTCTGAAAAAATTCCAATTGGAATTGGAAGGTTCTTATCATTTCTTTTGACTTGTATTAAAGGAAATGAATTTTTCATGTTAGATTTAAGTTACTGTAATGATAGTCCAACATTTTGCAAAAAATAAGTCAGAAATGTTGAAAAACAAAATGCAAAACAAGGAGATATGCGACATCAAGATGTCGCATATCTCCTTAACTATTGATATTAGGTCATGGTTGTTTAAACATTTTCGACTCATAATCAAGGCAGGAATCCACCTGTAAAGTATTGTGGACTAGTTCTGTTACACCTTGTATAGTTTTATATATAATTTAAGAATATATGAATTTTCATATATACTTAATACTTTGAATCTTTTTATTGGTAAGTCTGTAATCCTTTAGAAAACAATTTGACTAATTACTAACATATCCGTCAACTTTTATCCGAGGCATAAACCCTTCGGTTTAATTTAAATTAGGCTCATGATAAGAATAGTTGTGTGTCGCGGGAGTGGCTCATTTCGTTACACCTACCTAATTTATATAATCATCATTTATTTATTTAAATAATTCAAAATTTACGGCGTAATTTTTTGCGAAAGAAAATCCCACTAATCCGCGAAACCGGCTTGTCAGTAGTTTTTTTTTTGTTTACAAGGTTAATTTATTTAATTATCATAAGTACCATATCATAAGTCGGGAAAAGAAAACAGAAATTAATAATCATATTAATTAACAAAAACATTATCAAGGAGACATCCTCACCTAATCAGTATAAATTTCATTTTATCATTATCATTTATCTCATCATCGTTTTAAGAATATGTCTGATAAGGTATTCGTTTTGCTTTAAGGCTGGACCTTAACTGCAAATTGCAATGCAAGTTCGACAATGTGGCTTTCTATTATTAATTTCTACCAGAACGTGTATGTTAGATTACTAATTTTTAGAACGATAGCTTAGATAAAAACCTTTGTTCTTATATAAAACTGAACATTATTTACAATAATTAAGAAAATATAAGCGTTGATCGACAGGCCGCGGCCAAAAAGGTCGTTTTCAGGGTCTTAGAAAAAAAATATTCTGAATATTTATTTATATGTATGTTGTGTGTTTTATTACGAGTATAAATCTAGCATTATGAAGATAAAACTGTACTAAAATAATTAGGAAATGTTCAATATTAATAAAGTTATAAATTTTTGTATTTGCAACAAATTTTACGTTTTTTCATGATTTTAAATTTTTATTAATATAAAGAGATGATTTTGATCGATTTATTTTATTTACGCACGCACTTGAAAAAACACGCACTTTAAAGTTTTTTTTTAAACCCCTTTATCACTATTTAAAAATAAAAATTCCAAAGCATGAAATGATTTGCAGTTTTATAGTAGACAATGCAGTTTTAAAAACATATTGAATAAACAAAAAAACTGCGTCATTTTTGACATATTTCATACTTTACAATTTTATATTTTAAATAGTGATTTGCGTATTATTAACGATTATGAAAAATTCATTCGCTTTAATACAAGTCTAATAAAATAATAAAAACCTTAATAAAATAAAATAATTTTTACAAGGTTTTCATCATTTTATTTGAGTTGTATTGAAGCGAATCATTAATGTAACTTATATCAACATGAATTTTTCATAGTTGATATACGTTACTGTTATGATAGTTGAACTATTTGCAATCAATAATTTAGAAATATTGAAAAAAATGCATACTTTGATATTGCATATCTCCATAACTATTGATGAACTATGAACATTATCGACTCATTATCAAGGCAGGAATCCATCTGTAAAGTTTTTACTACTAGCTATGTATGAGACTTCCAGTGTGAACATCCTTTTTGTTTGTTAACAGCCCTGATCAACAATCCTAATTATTTAAAGCGATTTAATCCCTTTTTAATTAATTAATTAAATCCTTAATTAAATCCCATCGTGCCGGTCGCGCACCGACGGTGTTTACCCCTGTTTGTTTATCGGCAGTCGCCCGACGGCGGATACACACGTTCGACACGCGCCCCGCAACCCCACGCACCAGCAGCGGTGCAATCGGCCACGCAGGCAAGATAACTCCATCTGTGGTGAGTGTTCCGACATGTCGCGATTACTCTATCAGTCTTTTTCAATTGTTTTACTCAAGTGGATCACTTGACCTTCTGTGAAACGTGACGCATCCTATAAACAAAGTTAAGAACCGCTTCAGAACTCGGCTTATCATTCGTGCTCGTATTCATATCGGTACTCACCTTGGTTTCACTGGTAGGAAGATTCAAGTATTCGTGACAGTGTGTGAAAAATTGAAAACAAATGGTATTAGGTTGATGCTTAACTATCCGCCGTCTTTTCCGCTGTATTTTTTTGAAGTTGAAGTTTAATTGATATTCGTCATAATATTTTACCGTGGTGTCGTGGTGTTTTCTCTTTTCTGTCCGTTGTTCCGAATCGATTCACGATCTCAATGACCTTTTTGGTAAAGAAACGATTGGCGAATGGGTTTGTGATACCAGCTTAGATAACAAACATAAACAAGAAATAGAAAAAGATGTACAGAAAATGTAAATATATTCAAGATAGTAATTTCGGTCCGTGTAGGCATTTTCGAAAATCTTTGTTCGGTTTCTTTTCTACCAGTTTTTGAGATAATATTGATTAATTTTATTATTTTTGACTACGCGGGAAATATTTATGCGACGAATGTAATGCGAAGGTTGTAGTGAAATGCTGTTAATTGCATAAGGAGCGACAGAAGCATGACGCTGGTTCGGGCGTTTTGGGTTTTTCCCCATTCGTCTAACAACGCAGTTCACCACAATTCGATTCTAGAGTACGTGCAAGCATAGAAAATTTAAAAACTGAATTGTGCATTTAAAAAATATGACGATCTATTTAAATAGTTCCAAAAATCTGCAGAAATTACAATCGAAATCGTCGTCATGTAGGTTCCCGGAAAGTCCGATGTTATGCTCTGCTCTTTGAGGACAATCACGGAACACCGTTTGAAGAACACTGCGGTATATAATATTACTGGTAGGCAATTGTCACCATGATATATATTTTTTTTAATATTTGCAGGAATGCCTTGCATTTTTATATCAGCAATTTTAATAAAATGTTCATTATTAATCATTGCATTAAAGTTTTTGTAGGCGTTTTTCCAAGCATCAATCAATCAATGTAGTAGAGTAAAAACTACTAACTAATATAGTAGTTTTTATTACTATGCTAGGTTGATAAAATACAGCAAATATTATTCAAAGCTATTTTCATTATTTGAATGTGACATGAACATAAGTTTTAAGTACTTACTAAAAGCTCTATAGAAATACACAATTAAAACAAAACATAAAAAATGTTGATCAATCCCGATAATCCCGATAATCTCGTCCGAATTTCGGATCGGGATTGATCTCGTAAAATGCCTCGAACCTCGCGGGGTCGGGATTGCATTCCCTAAGTGCAATATCAAAGTTAGCTTTTTTTAAAAATATTTCTGATCTTTTGCGAAAAGTTGAACTATCATTACAGTAACTAATATCGATTATTTATATAAATATATTAATACTTTAATATGTATATATAATAAAAAAAAAATGTTTAGAAAAAATCAAAACTCATAATATCATCAAATTTACTCTGCGATTGTTTTATGACACATCGCTGCCTTCACGTGTCGGCACATCACTTGACAACTCTAGAACAACTACAATACTGTATCCTATTTGAAAACTACATTTGGGTAGATACATTTCCCACCATTGGGAACCAACCCAAACTTTGTAACAATTTAGACTCAAAATACAAAGCAAATTATTCCACCTATGTTATACAAATAGAAAGTTGCTGAAGAGCGATGAAGAGCCGTTCTAAAGAGAATTGTTCTATTACGGTTTGTACAGGCTTTATGTTTCTTTTAATACTAAGTTTCATTAAAGAAATCTTCAGGAGTTTATTTATGTATTTCTTGTCAACTTTCTTATGTTTTTGAAACCTGTACCGTAGAAAATATTGAAATATATTAGATGGTTTTAAAGTACCTTTACACATATTTTGAAATTAAATTTACCTGTATTTATTAATTAAAGTAGTATTCGGACTAACACGATTGGAACCCTTCCGGTCATCTGAAACAAAATTAATAAAAAAAATATTTATTAGTAAGAACGTCCTTACAGCCCCTCCCTACCCAAGAGAAAACGATTTTTTTTTGCAAAATGGCGGCTGTTTTAATAAAAAGTTATTTTTCGATCTTTTGATTTTTAATTTTTTAGAACACTAAAAAATAATTTTTATATAAAAGTGGTAGGAGCGACAGAAAACTATATATTGAAGGTCTGTGGAAAATTTGAAATAAATCGGTAAAATAGAACTTGAGATATCATCTCAACCAGTGCACTTTTTTTACCAAGTTCAGCTATAACTTAATCAATTAAAATTTTTTTTTTGCTTATATTCTTAAAACAAAATTCAATATATTGTAAAATTTTTATTGTTTTTTAATTGAGCAAAAAAAATGTGAAAATTACGCCTCTAGACCAGAACGTACCTCCCTAAGATAAATTAGAGAAGTCTCACAGAGTCTAAGCTATTTATATAGGAAACGCGTATGAAAGTCTTTAAAGGGTGGTCCAGGGCCTGTGACCTGTATTTTAAGTGATCAATTTACACAACGCAACGTTCACCGGTTAAATTGGTTTATCTTAATTAATAATTATCCCTCTGCGGACGAAATCCAGTAATTGTTTTCAGAACATACTATAAATATATATATTTTTTTAATATAATTTTTTTATATATTGAAATATCCGTATTATTTTTAATTTGTCTACTTCAGTAGCTTACAGAACAGAAGTTGCGCAACTATGAAGTATTGAAAGATTACTAGTATTTGTCGAATTGGACTTAAATAATTGATTTGTATTTATATTTTTTATTATATTATGACTTTCAAAGCTTGTGCTGTATCTTTTCACTCTACAGTATTACTTTTATATTATATTATATATTATGTTATTCTTATGCTTTTGCTTTTTATATACTTGCTTTTTACTTTATTATTATATTTATCTTTATATATTTGTATCTGTATTTTAAGTATTTTCTTTCCACTTTATGTCATTATTATTTATTTTTACTGTTAATGTACACTTTACCTATCTGTTGTAAAAGCCATATAGGGCGTTCATTAATAAATAAAAAAAATAAAATAAAAACTAGGTAACTAGTTTGCCTGTATTGTTTCGCTTTTTCCGACATACCACTCGGCGGGATAATCCGGTGGTCCATCATCACCATTGAATATCCGAAATTTAGTGACAGACAATTCTCATCACTACTAAAGAAATCTAATCGTATTTCCATTTTCTTTTAAGAAATGACAGGAAATTAAGAGAAAATTGATAAGAAGATCGATGCCATTAGATTTATTATTATTATTATAGTCCTAATTAATATCGTAATCAACTTCCACATAAAAAGTTTATCACCAATTACAATGAATAGATCGATTTTTTAGTATGGTAAAATTTTGTGTACATGTGGAAAATCTATATTGGGCGTCACGTCAGATAAATCTATTAATTTTGAAAGAAATATATTTTTGACCTTTTTTGGGTTCTTTCTTCCGTTGGTGTTATAATTTATTTATTTATATCCGTTAGAACATTTTTGACTCATTATCAAGGCACGCATCTACCTATAAAGTTCGCTATTGCTATGAGACAACATAATATTATAATTCCAGGATTTTGAAGCTGAAAATTCAGAAATAGATTTTTAAATTCTTCGCTTAAACCTATGACTATAATAATATAATAAAAATGTCAAGACCGTGTAATTTCGCGTGTTGCTTGAGCCGCGCACTGATTGCGTGTCACACCCTAATAGCCTAAAGTTGTAATTCCGACAGACAGACGACTAAATTATTATATTTAGATTGTGATACGAGATATATTTTTTATTTCGATTTATTTTCAAAATATTTACTTACGTAAATATCATGTTTCAATGTTCTCACTGCACGCCCCTACTAATATGCCCCAGCATGGAATATGCTCCGTGTCAAAATTTAGTTTTGGGTATCCTTTATTTGGCAGGAAATTTTCAGTATAAATTCTACATAATTTTGTTTTTTATTGTTGGTACCGCAGACTTTAAAATTGTACAGAGATTAACTAACTAAACCCCTTCTTTGGGAGAGGCGATTGGATCACAACGGAAGAATCCCCCCTTGCGTATGTCTGAGTCACGTTTATACTCCAATTAAAGTTTTTATTCATGCACTAGCTCGTCAAAAATGACGGAACATTGGTTCGCGTCTTTGCTAAGCCCTAGTTTATATTTTGTCGCATCTTTTTGGCGCCCCACGGAGAGGCGGAGGCGGCAACATGCGTGAAATGGCCGGTTCGGTTCGGGTTTGGTGATCCGTTTTTTAGCCCTGAATTCCGAAATTACGTACGTTACACGAAGTTACGGGGACAGAGAGACGGACGGACGGGCAGACGACGAAATTATGTTTGATAATTAAATCCCCAATAAACAAAACAATTTTATACCAAACCAAGTCTCTTTTAAGTAAAAACGTCTTCTTGTAATGAAGTACAACAACAAAGTATGAAATCGTACAGAGTTGAACTAAATCCCTTCTTGAGGCTAGAGAGGACTGGGACACAGCGGAAGCATGTCCCCCCATATATTTAATACACATTTACGCTTTAGTATTTATTCTTGCATAATTAAATACCCTATTATACAAACCGTGTTTTTTTACACTTTTTTTTTTTTTAATTTTTACTTAAACCTTGTCTTTTTGTAATAAGGGGCCACTTATTTACAAATACATTATACTTTTTATGAGTATTTAGTTTGACCTCTTCATAATTGTTTCGAAATTTATATTTAAACATTTTTTCTAAACACATCGAACGTATTGGCACCAGACGCACGCACACCAAGAAATTTACGTTGGTTAATTTCTATATATTTTCCGGCCTGCGGTAGGTTGCTGATAATGAAAGAAAGTTTCAAACACGTGCGTCTTGGCGAGATTAGTTCAGCAGTCGCTGACGGCCGTTGATTGGGTCAGGGTCAGGTGAATTCGCGGCTGTGTCATTATCTCTGGTGGACTCACCGGCCCGTCCGTGCGGTGGCGACTGGCCCGCACCGCGTCCTCTGATGATGCCGGGTTTCGGACGAGATGAGCTCTTCCCGGCGCGGCGGTCAGGCGGCTTCCTGGCTCCTACGGTCACTCGTTCGCAGAGATGGGTCGGCCGTGAACGCGCCGTTCGCCGTTCTGACGAGCTGTTCGGTTCACATTTTTATTGTGAAGTTGTAATTTTTCAGAAAAAAGTTCTGTGAGATTTACAACCAAATTTATTAATCAATTGGAAAGACATGCAGAAAAATCTAATTTATTAATCAATTAATGTATATTATAGACGTCTCACAGAGACGAAACTGTAGTTTTTTATGGGAAAGTAGGTATAGAAGTCTTTTGGGTGTACATAGGACTTATGACCTATCGTATGGTTGGCTTAAGTGATCACTTTACACAATGTAACATTCGCCATTTCCACCCATGATGGAATATACCATGCCTACTAATTTTTGGAAGTTGTATATATTATATTTTTAGGGGAATGAAAATGGCTTTGTACAGTCCGCATGGAAGGGTTGTTACAATGGATATATAAACTGTGGCATGTAATTCAAATATACACAACTTCCAAAAATTAGTAGGCATGGTATATTCTATCATGGGTGGAAATGGCGAATGTTACATTGTGTAAAGTGATCCCTTAGCCAACCGATTACGATAGGTCATAAGTCCTATGTACACCCAAATGACTTCTATACCTACTTTCCCATAAATAACTACAGTTTCGTCTCTGTGAGACATCTATATTATACATTAATTGATTAATAATGTCTCTGTGACATGAAATCCAGTACTGTTCTGAAAGATTTGAACAAACTCAAAATATTATAATTTATTAATTGATTAACATATCATATTATCCATTTTTAGAGCAATCCACTTTTTTCCCGGGAAGCTGGGTGATCTGGGTTCGAATCCCGGTAGCAGCCAAAATATTTTTTTGTTGATTTGATTTTTCTGCATGTCTTTCTCATTGATTAATAAGTTTGGTTTTAAATTCCACGGAAGTTTGTTCTGAAAAATTGTAACATGACGATAAGAATGTGTTGTTGAATATAATATATGTGTGTAAATCAAATGTGTCCAAAAATTAAAAAAATAATCAAAAGTGTCCCCTAGCGGCAGTTATACAAAGTAATTTGTGCCTACTGCACCAGAAAAAGTGAATTGCTCTAAAATGGATTGACTGTGGTTGGATATAATTATTAATTTGAGAAAACTAACAAACCTTTTATAAACCATTTTTTGTTCAGCATTTAATATAGATAAAACGGCACGTCGTTTTAATATTAGAATAAAAGAACGTCGAAGATGCCTTGACAATAATAATTTCTCAGAATTCTCAAACTATATAGTGGAGACAGGACACATTTATAAAAAAAGAAAACGACATTGAAATTTTACATATAAATAACAGAGACCTTAGGTTAGATAATTGAGAAATTTCAATATTAGAATAAAAGAACTCGGATATATTAATAATAATAATAAAGACCTTAGGTCAAATAATTTAGTAAACAAAAAGTTCCTCAACACCGAACCTAATATAACACGCGACCATTTAATTTTAACGAATGATCCATTATTTAATACATTCCTATTTCAATGTTTCACTGTCAAACTCCACCGCTCTCCCCTACCACAAATGAAGCCCACCTATGCTCTTGATGTCGAGGATTATCGCGGCGGGGTATGTGTTTATACTTGTGTACGGCGGTTTGGCATTTTTTGAGCTGGGGCCAGTTGTTTTCCAGAGTTAACAGATTGAAAAATTGAAGCATGCGCGCGAGGCATCGGCCACAATCGCGTTTCTTTGATAACTCGAATGTTGGCGAAGGCTGGTGTGTCACTCAAAACGTCGCTGCGTGTCACTGTTGAATTGTTGTTATTAATTACAAGTAAATGACAACGTCTTCAGTCTATTGTTGAATGTATAGTAATATCCTTAAGAGTATTGTTACTTTGAGAATAGGCCAGATTATCCCGACTGTTCTGTCATCATCCCTTCGCCCAGCCGCAGAGTGTTATTATTTCTGTTGCGTGAATCACGTAAAAGGTTTTCGGGGGTGCGTCACGTGGTATTGTATAGTGATCATTATTAGATGTCCCCCCCCATCTCCCTCCCCCTCGATAATGCTGTATTGTGCCGATGACTATAGAGCCGGCGCACTGCGATCAATTTCGTTGCCATACGTAGACAAAATTATTTTTGCATGTAGATAAAAATCAAACACAATCAGTATTTAAAATAATAGTCGAAGATGAGATAGTTTATTTTAGAATATTAATTCAATTCAATTTTTGTTTATTCGGAGTAATATAAGAGAGAGAGATAGAGAGAGAAGTAGAGAGAGAGATAAAGATAGAGAGAGTAGAGTAGAGATAGATAGTATATATATATTATATCGTATGATAGATAGATATATATATTACCTTTATTATTAAACAATTAAAAATGGCCTGTACAATCTGGTCAAAGGTGTAAGAGAATCCTACTTCGGAAAACCCCCTCAGACATATGGAATATATCAATATCCAAAACGATTTTGTTCAGCATAGCTGTGGCTCTTCCAACAGGCAGGTTGGTCATGTATATTGGAATATGAAACAATCTATGCTGACGATGTCTAATGTAGTTATTAGAAACATACAAACCAATGCTCTGCATAATTTCAGGATTATCGATCATCAAAACATGTAACCTGATTGTAGAGACCAAACCCATAGAACAGGGCGGCACCTTCAGATGTCTAGGCGTGGATCTGGTCGGAGTAGCAGATCTGTGTGAAGAAATAGCCTAAAGATAACGAGGCAACTGCAATCTCTGGTGTTTTAAAATCCGTCAAGATCAATATGCAGGGTTGCCATAACTTCCAGGAACCAATACGGGACGTTTTGCCATCTATAAATCATGCGCAAGACCGATAATGACGTACGGCGTGAAGCAAGAGCAGACGCAATCAGGACTAAACAAGCATTGAGGACTTCCGAGATGAAGACACTGAGGATGACAGAAGGCAAGAATCTGAGGAATCGCGCGAGGAAACCAGAACAAGAGATATATGTGAGACTGGAGACATTGCACGATGGAGTAGACAACGAAGTAGGAACTGGTATAGTCATGTCCAGAGAGAATGGACAGCACCAGACGTCCTCGTATCGCACTACATAATCGGCCTCACGGAAGACCTCCCGAAAGATGAAGGACAGCTGGGAATCCACCTCGCAGGGGGCGCTATCCTCTGGACCACATAGGATATAAGAGGATTAAAGGAAGAATAATTTATTGCGGCTTTAGGAAAATTATGTTCATTTTTTTTCAATACAAAAATAAATATAACACGAACTTAAAAAAAAGTGATTATATATCGCTGCTTATCATAAATAACGGCCTATTCAAAAATACATTTTTCGTTTAAGGACATTACTGCGCTCAAAACATTCCAATGTTTATCTTGAATATGCTTATCACGAATGAGTAAGTGAATATGTTTGTCATAAATAATGAATTTTAATTATTATTGTAAAAAAAATCGTGTGTTGGGAAGTTATACTAAAAAACTAAAATATAGACAAAATTATATTAATCCCTGTCGATTATTTTATCGAGTTTCATGAAAAAAATTAAAATTCATGCTTACATAAATGTAACCTCGAATATTTAAAATAATTGGGGCAAACAAAAACTTTCTTGAAAAGCAATCGAAAAATTCGTGAACTCGCAAGTAAACAGAATCTGACGGCTGACGAGAATTTAATATAGCTTCGTTATTGATACGTTGTTCCTTTTCAAAAGAGTCCAAGTATCTACGCACTTTCATGTTTTTATCGATTTTCAGCCTAAAACGATTCCGTATTCAAAAGTTTCGAAACTATTTATTTATTTATTTGTGGAATAATTAACAGCAAATCTGTATATAAACAAATATAAAATAATGGATATTAAATTATGCCGATTACAAATTTTCCACCGAATATAGTAATTTATTAAAACAAGTGTGACGTAGTAAAATAAAATTTTAAAATTATTTTAACAGCCATTGAGGAGGGTGGAAGGGAATGTGGAACGGGAGTAGAAGGGAAGATAAATTGTATGAATTAGTTTGGGTGCGGTTGTGTAAACATTGTTTGTTTTATGTCCCTTATCGTTGGATTAAAAATGTCAATGTGGTGATATTTTGTGTTAAATGAATTTGTGGATCTGTAGATAAAGGAGTTTTGTTTTGAGTTAGTCTTGCAAAAGGCGAGATGAAAAGTAGGTGAATATCTGTTATTACGAGTTGGGATATGGAAAGAAATTCGTTGAAGAAGTTCAGGACCATCAGCTAGGTTGTGTGGTATTTTAAATAACATAACCGTGTCAGCTATTAAATTAAATTAAAATACAAACATATTTATCCGGCCACATTGAATGTCGAATGAATGAATGTTTTTTTTGTATTTTAATTTTAAAAAGTAAATTGAATTTTGTAATGCACACACGTTGAGTTAAATTTAACACGACTATAGTTTCGAGAGGAGCAGTCCTTCTCATCATCAGGTTTAATTTATAATTAACCTAAATAAAGAAAATAAATGTTGCTCCGAAGTAGTGGCGGTGATTTTTTTGTGTGGCCTTTAAAGGGAAGATGCTGAGAAGGGGAGATTTTTGTAAGAGTGTGATGTTGTTTGAGAGTTTTCTCAGAATTCAAGTTCTTTTGGAATTCGATGGTTTCCAGACTGTTCATTATCAATCCTTTATGAGGAGCCGAGTGTACTAGTTTTAGTATGTGATTATAGAAAGGATGGTTGGTATTAATCGAATGGTTGGAAAATTCTGAGAAATTTTTGTTCCTTAAAGAACGGCGATGTTCCTTTATAATCGATAATCACAGATAATATATTTATGTTTTAAAAACAAGGCCTAATTTTGAAAGTTTAGTTAATTTTTTTAGTAAAACTTAAAATATTAATAATCCGTATATTTCAAAGTGTCAAAAAATTGTCAACATATTTTTTTACATCTTAAATGATTTTTTCTTAAGTAACGATTGCCATAATAATATTTGTGGTATAGCGTTCTCGCGTCCGCGCTCCACGCTGTCTTCAGCGAAACCGCGATTGACCTGAGCGAACGATCAGAAACTGCTACGTTGTAATTTAATGTTGCCACGCGTACGTCGATAAACACCGTACTTACGAATTTTGGCGCGTTAAAATATGTGTTTTTTACTTCCTTTCTTTTAACTCGTGGCGTCTGCTTGCTTGTTTTCTTGGCGAGAAAACCTTGGATCGATTTTTAACCCTTTTACCGTGATCCAATCGAGCTGAAACTTTGCAAGCAGACTCGTGGCGACGATAAAAAAGATCTATCAAATTTTAGTTAAAAAATAATAATAATTATAGTATAATTTAGGATTTTTAGAAATTTTAATGGTTTTTTCAAATTGAAATCATTACAAAAGTTTGATTACTACCAACGGCGCCGGCGGCCCGATAACGTCACGGAATATTTAAAATTTGAATTACTCCGTCGGTAGGTATAATAGGTACTTCACTACGAATTTCGAAAATTTATGACAATTGGTTCACAGATGACAGCGCATTTCGTTTTTTTGGGAAGAAATCAAATAATTAAGAGATATTTTTATAGATTTTTGACAGATATTTGTCTAGACATGTTTCATTTTCAGTCAGTCAATTATTTAATTACATGATGGTAAACTTAATTTACAAAGAAGGGGAGTAAAATAAAAACTTGGTTTTTATGGGTTAGTTTTTTATTTTATTGTTTTGTACATTTGTAGGAGAATTGTGAGATTTTCCCCCCGACTCCTTGGAATGCTCCACGTGCGGCTAGACCGCCTAATCTACTGCCGCAGGTGCACCAGCTCTATAGCTTTGATATTTTTACTAACTACCTTATTGTACTATACAGGATATAAGTTTTTCCCTCTAAACACTTGATATTTTAAAATATTCAAATTAACTAGGCGCGAACACTTTATCTAAAATGCCCCCTTATTCTAGGGTAGTAAAATGAGCTAAAATAAAAATTACAACAAAAATATTTTTTTTTTTTACAAATCATAAATCATAAATCTTGTGAAGACGGTGCATTCTGACAAGATTTGTTCTGGGTGACGTGTTGTGGATGATTCTAATAGGCATGATAACAGACTTTGAAATAACCTTCTATAATTACCGAAAATAACATTATTTCAGTAATAAACTGAGTTTTTACGAAAATAATTGCATTTTCATCTACTATTTTTAATTTCGCGCGAAAACACCCGCAGGTGTCATGGCGTCTACGTGACGTCAAGCCTATATAAACATTGCATTGTGTCTATGACAACATTTCAAGAGACACGGTGATGGTTAAGAATGTTCTTAGGTTTTCACGGCCACTCAGAATCTTCAAGTTTGTGTTTACTGGGGTACACATCAGCCCTGATGATGGACCCTGCAATGGGATCCGAAACGTCGGCCCGAAAGGTCGTAACAACACGGCATAATACCCCAGTAAACACAAACTTGAAGACGGTGATGGTTACTTCGATGATCGGTGTTTCAGTTAAAATGGCTGAATGCAGATTTTATACTTTTATTTTATTGAAAATCTTATTAATCTCCATGTGGATCATTTTTTTCTCATGTTTTCCTCTCTAAAATCACTTATTCTTTAATTCTTTAATACTGTCGTCATGCCTGTTGATTTGTTTTGCGCGACATGGAGAGTCGTGAGATGAAATGCGATCGTTTTGTCTAGATGGCGCGGGTGGCGACGGTCGCAGTGCGGCGGTCGCGTAACTCGGCCAGATTACGGGGCGCTTTATATCGCTAAAACCCCATTAGCACGGCGGTGTGTTTCTGACATGTGTCAACTAATGAGACGGAGGCAGGCTCGGGGGAAGAACGGGATTTCATCCCATTAATGTATATTATAGATATCTTACAGAGACGAAACTGTACTTCTTATGGGAAAGTACGTATAGAAGTCATTTGGGTGTACATAGGACTTATGACCTATCTTATGGTTGGCTTAAGTGATCACTTTACACAGTGTAACATTCGCCATTTCCACCCATAATAGAAGTGTAAAGTGATCACTTAAACCAACCATAAGATAGTTCATAAGTCCTATGTACACCCAAAATGACTTCTATACCTACTTTCCCATAAGAAATACAGTTTGGTCTCTGTGAGATATCTATAATATACATTAATTGATTAATAATGTCTCTGTGACATAAATCCAGCACTGTTCTGAAAGATTTGAACAAACTCAAAATATTCTGGATTTCATCCATATTCTCCAAACGAGCGCCCTCGAATATAGCTCATCAAATTAAGATAAATTATACAAGTCTCACGGAGACGGAACCATTTTTATGAGAAACATGTATGAAAGTCTTGTTGTAGGATGGCCCAGGGTTACGACCTGTGTTAGCTGGCTTAAGTGATCACCCTGCACAATGCGACGTTCACCAATTCCATTCTAAAAACATCCACCATCATCATCTTCTTCCCCTTGTCCTAGTAGTGTCGGGGGCCCAAAGACTCGACAACGTGTTTCCGTGATCCCCTGTCTTGCGCTGCTTCTGCTCGAGTCAACCAGTCCAGACCCATTCTGTTTTCAAATACATGTTTTTGTTGTCTCTCCCAGCTTAATCTGGGTCGACCCACCGGCCGTCTTTCCTCCGGGGTTGCCAAGAGGATTCTTCTTGGTATTCGTTCCTCTGGCATTCTGAGCAGGTCCAAGCCACCTCAGTTGTGATTTTTCTGTATGCAGGAGTAGGGGCTT
This sequence comes from Agrypnia vestita, assembly GCA_016648135.1. Taxonomy (NCBI): domain Eukaryota; kingdom Metazoa; phylum Arthropoda; class Insecta; order Trichoptera; family Phryganeidae; genus Agrypnia; species Agrypnia vestita. The sequence goes on from JADDOH010002383.1 coordinate 32,239, forward strand.
CATGCTGAGTGTGCCTCCACACCCTACCCTCCATCCACACACTATCAAATTTTTGAAAGTTCTATACAGCGTGTTCGGTGACAGGTATCTGAGCCTTTTATAGCATAAAATATGATCAGTTTCATCGATAAAACGCCCCCTATATGTCATTTTTCTCGAGCCATAATGAAATGGAAATGGTGTGTCAATTTATCTACCCATAAATAGAAAATATCAAAGAGTTCTCATTTAAAAGATAAAACAATAAGGATCAATATTAGGTTAAGTATATCACCAAAAATTAAAAAAATAATAGTTTAAAAGAAATTACGAAAAAAAACTTTTTTTTTTGACATATAGGGGGTGTTTTGTCGATGAAATTGATCACATTTTATGCTATCAAAGGATCCGACACCGATCACCGGATACACTGTATATGTGCCAAATCTGAAAACCTTTCGTTTATTTGAGGGGACTGTGTTAGAGACATCTGTAATCTTTTCTCATGAACTAATACATAGATTTCGCAGCTGGTAATGATACCTTCTACATTTAAAAGCGTACTGAGTTGAGCTGCGAATCCAGTCTTGTAATGTTGGTTTTTATTTAATAATTATTATTCAGTCATTTAGACATTTTGCAATACAGCACGCGTTGCAAGAATCGGAAGAGTGCATAAAAAGTTTCTACGTATTTTTCCTACTCTGCCGATCGATCATCTCTGAAATCTTCATAACTACGAGCATTGTCTCGCTCTTTTACAAATGCGCAAACTGAATGTTATAAATTATTGTTATGAATGAATTAATCCCTCCCATCGTAGGATTATAAAGAACTTGGGATGTTTTATTACTTTTGGACGGTTATTTTCAAATCTTATTTGTGTTTTTCTGCAGCGTAGTGGTTTATATCTCCGCCTGTAGCGTAGGAGGCTTTCTCTTGTTCTTCATTAGGGAGATTAAAATTTGAGTATTTTTTCGAGCCAGAAAAACGAAAAAAAGATATTATGATACATGTAACCCGTTTCGTTTTAATATGCAATTCTGTATACCAATCATATTTTAAAAATATAATGACTATTTATAATGAAATGGTAACAAATAGAAGTGTATAGATCTTTCCATTTTAGAAAGACTATCGAATTAGTATGCGTAAGCCGTGCGTACGACACATTATTTCGTTGTGTTGGTGTTTACGAGTACAAACACTAATACAACTAAACAATGTACCTCGTACGCACGGCTTACACATACTCATTCGATTGTCTTTCTTAAATCTAAAGATGTCTGCTATTATATGTAGAAGAAGAAAATTAGAAGGAAGATAACATATTCCGCATGAATGCCTTTATCCTGCAATGAACCTATTATAGTAATCAAGAGACTCTTGCAATTTTTTGTTCACATGCGGTGGTATAGACAAAATTATCCTGGGCATAACTTTAGGACGAAAAAGTTCTGGAAGGATATCACAACTCGGGACCGTTGCTTTGCATTGGAGAGAAATTCAGCTGTGATGGCTACCTAGACTTGTGGCGGTACGTTTATAGACTCGCGATTCATCTGACCGAGGCGACTTTATGTCTGGTGGGAATATTATGGGGAGGACAGACAAAAGCACTCGCTCTTCTTTGATGAACCGCAGGAAGCTGGGTTCGAATACCCCTCACCACCACAGCGACAAGCGCGCGGAATGTACTCTCGTAATTCATGTTCTTATCAAAAAAATAATATTTTTTGATAAGAACATGAAATATTAATTTGCGACAATTATTCCCGAGCTTGCGTAGTCATTTCGTAGGTATGTAAATACAGTTTTCACGTGAGAGCGGCGTAATTTCAAGTGTTGCGGTTGCTTTCTTTTTTGTGCTTAGGTATATGTGATAAGGATGGATATTCGCAGCTCAAGAACAGATATGGAAAAGCAGTAATTGCGTAATTTAAAAATTATTGGACTTAAAATGAGTGCAGTTTTTAAAACGGCGCTGATAATGTCTTTACTAAAGATATAAGGCAAATGAACATCGTTTTGTTTCGGTGTTTTTTGTTTTTTGCAGAGGAGCGATGTATTTAACTTTGTAGCGGAAATAACGGTATTAAGAAACACCCATTATGGTGTTTAAAGAAATATGCACTGTAGTTTTTGGACACGGTTTACGAACAATTTGTACAATGGTAAACAATTGAACAACGCACGGAGGCGTTGTGAAATATTTTTTTTTAGAGGTGATGAAAATTGGCTTGCGGTATACATCCGTATAATTCGCAAGTTAACCAAATATTCATTTAAAAGTACGAGAAAAAAATCTGTAAGCAATTAATCTGAGATTGCCCACGAGAAACTCATGAAATCGAAACTCTCCCCCCACCTAATAGAAAATTGCACAAAATCTACCACACGATAGTAGGTACGCTCGTTTGATGTAAAAATGCGAGGTATTGACGGTCCACGGTCGATATGCATGCGAGACATTACTCTAATTTGAGTGTTTTTGAAAATAAAGTTTTCCAAAAATATATGGGCCAGTGAGAGACGATCGGTCCGATTAGGCATCAGATGAAGTAACTGTGATACAAAGGTTAGAGGTTTTGCGATTGCGTGCGTGTTTCGGTGATTGCTCACCGAATTGCGAATATTCTCACAGCTACTTATCAAACATTCATCTCATCACCAGTATACAATGTTGTGTAGTACTTAGTTGATGCTGGCAAGGTGGCATTGGGTTAATTTGATTATTAAACAGGCTTGCTACCTAAAACTTTATCGGCACCTACCTTAGACTGGTTATCTGCATCTCGTGTAATAATGTTTTAATGAGGACCAACAATCAGAAAGAAAGAAAGTAAGTAAGCATTACTGGACTTACAATTAATTAATGTCATAAATAATTAATGGTAATAGTATGGAGTGAAGAGTAAACAAATCTGGAGCTGTTTGAAGTGAAGCTGATACAATTAAGAAGGGGTAGTTGTTGAAATATAGCCGATAGAATCAAGAGATAGATGATTTGTTCACGATGTGATTGTTGGTTGACATGCGAGCGAGGAGATGATAAATAAACATAAAAGGGGAGAATTCAAGGCAACAGGAAGGGAGGGAATCCAGGGCAGAGCAGAGGGCGAAAGACTCTAGGACGGACATGTTGACATCTGCCTATCATGTCATGCCTAATGCGGAGTAACTGCGAGGTGGTTAGTTTACTACGTCAAAGGAAGACGGAGATCATGCGCTGTCAGGAAAACCATCAAAAGATCGGATCCGTGTCTCCTCGTCGCCAGCTGTCCGGATTAGTCCGAGTGTAGTATCCTCGCTCGGGACGGAAGCACCTGGGATACGGAGCGAGCGAGAGAGCGAGAACGTTTATAGATGTTTGTGTGTATCCTGTTTGAATATGTTGTGTCGAATGTTCTGCACATTGCGATTATGAATAATATTTGAATTATTTTGAATACGATTACGTTTTTAAACAGGATTGGTGGGTGCACCGGTGTGGGCATCGTTGCCCGTAGCCTGCAAGAACGTGTGGCCACGAAGGTTATCATCGTCCAAGATCGCCTTCAAACACCAATTTTTCACATCGTTTAATCACATATCAAATTGGACCACTGAAACTCAGTGACTCGGTCTATAAAAGAGGTCTGGATAAATCAGAAAAAAAGGAGAAATAACACCTAAATTTTTAATTAATTTATTTTTTATATTTAAACTAGCAAAATATATTTACGATATCTCACGGAAACGAACCTATTTATAAAGGAAAGTAGGTATGGGCGTCTTTGGATGTTCACAGGTCTCACGACCTGTCATATGGCTGGCTTAAGTGATCACTTTACACAATGAAACGTTTACCGATTCCACCCATGTATTCCACTTGTGAAAAACTGAATTATACAACTAAGTATGCCTTTATTTTTACACGAACATGTAAGTATGCTTACATACTTGTTACACTATTTTTAAATATACTCACCTTAAATAAGGAGGTAAATATTATTATTTTGTGTAACGGATATTTGTAAAAAAATAATTGTCCCACTAATTCTAAACTATGCCTGTCTCAACACGGATTCTTCTTGTAGGCAGGCATAGTCAAACCAAAATGTACACATCATTATATTAGAATAAAAAAAATTACTAACTGCGCAAAATTTAGAGTGGATGGCATTGAATTTGATATAATCCTCATTTAGTGAGGGAATGTGGTGACCGGGGAGAGGTCGGATGGTGTTTGTTTTGTGCAGGTACCTAAAGAGTAACCGTGCAAAATTCTGTTGTGATCGATCGAAAAGTGCACGATTGTATAGAGAACAGACAGACAGGCGTTGAATTTTATATGTACTAGTATACGTTTTACGTTTTATACAGTTTTAAGATGTTTTGACAGTTTGGGAACAGGTGATTTTAATTGGAATAATTAATTTTTTAAATTCGAAATATTTCGTTGGGCGTTTCGGAAGATGTTTAAACAATTCCGCTTTATCATAATATTTGGAAGCGTGATCCATCTTTTGAGTAGTGAAGATAGCATCGCAGATTGTCTTTATGTGCAATTATTAATTAAGATACGGGATTCCATTCTTGTATCTTTTCATCTCCATATTTTTTTTACTATCCTGTATCTTGTCTCCACACATGATCTTAATATATATTGAATTAATCACTGACACGTGTTCTATTAACTTTTTTCTTCTTATTTTTATTAAGAATGGTACATTAATGATTTTTTTTATTTATTTAAACTTTGTACTAAGCACACTGTATGAGTTATTCATTACTACTATAGTTTCGAGAGGAGCAGTCCCTCTTGTCGTATAAATAACTAACTTAAATACAAAATTTATCAATCTATTCGGGCAGGTCAGGGAAGGTTTTTTTTTGGCCAATAACGGAAAAAGCTCTAGGATCGGAGAAGTGAACTTATCGTTAAAACTTAAACTTTACTCAAAAGAAATACGCAAAACTGTCAATATTACAAAAAACTAAAGGATTACAATATGTTCATATGAAATGCAGAATAAAAAAGTGGAAATATTATATAAATTTTAATATATATGCATGGTTGATATTAGTTAATGAGAAATTGTAGAACTAGCGAAATAAATAAATATAAATTAAATATAATAACCGTTTTTTTACACTGCACAGTACACGCGGTCTGATGGCGTCCGGACTACGATCGTTATTCCTGTGAACACTCGAATCCCTCCCCGTACCACAGAATTGAAGGTGGTTATTGTCCAACTCCCTAAATAGTGATTGCGCGTATTCTATTGATCGGTATATTTAGTTGCTTGTCTCTGCTGAACGCTTTGGAAGTGCAGTTATATGAATGTGTATGAAAATATCCTTTCGATATAGGAACTTAGGAAATTAAACACACCGCGCTACTACAGACGCATAAATAATATTTTAATCACCAAAACACAAATACACTCCATACTAATAATAACAAAAATAGGAGGTAGTGATAGTTAAACCGTTATTTGAACCGGTTATTCATGGTATAATTATTTAATGTGTGTATCTGATTGTATAAATGATGGTAATTAAGATATAACTGTTGATATATCTATGGTAATTATTGTCCATCGAATTTTGAAAAATCAGTTACCAATCATTGATACAATCAGACGTAAATCTCAATAAATGGTTATTGACGGTTAAAATGGAAAAAGTGTTGCCAATTCGAAAAATCAACCTCTTAAAAAGACCATGGCCATTTCCACGATTTTTGTGTTTTATTTCATTTTACAGTAATATACAGTGTGACCGGTGTCGGAGCCTCTAATAGCATAAAATATGATCAATTTCATTGACAAAACACCCCCTATATATGTCATTTTTCTCCAGCTCTATTTAAATGGAAATGGTGTGTCAGGTTACTAATATCTACCCTTGTAGAGGTCCTATAAATATCAAAGAGGTATCATTTTTTGAAAGATAAAACAATCAGGATCAATATTACGTTGAGCATTTTACCAAATTTTAAAAAAGGGACCAAAAATAATTGTTTTAAAAAAATACAAAAAATAAAATGTTTTTTTTTTGACATATAGGGTGCGTTTTGCCAATGAAATTGATCATATTGAGAGAAAAACCCGAAAAAATTGAAATTGATCATAAAGGGAGAAAACCCAATATCTAAAGTTTCATTTGATTTTATATAATATGATTATCTGTTATGTTTCTGAGAACAGTTAGGTTAGGTCGACATCCACCTAAGGCACAAACCGTACGGCATTCTTTGAAAGTGGTCTAATTATAATAATTGCCGCTAGGGCGATGACATGTCGTCAGGACTCGCATGTGTCGGTAGCATTCGAATGTTTGTAGCAAAATAGTTTTTTTTTTTAAATAGAGAAACTAAGCTAAACGCTCGTGCTATGAAGATAGGCCTAAATTGCTGGTCTGAGTGAGATTCGAACCCGCGACCTTTGAATCACGAGGCGAGAGTCCTAACCACAAGACCAACAAGCTACTCCACTAGTTACGTGGCCCGCCAAAATGACTTACTTTTACTATGTATTTCTGCCATGAGTTAAGACCAAAGTGAGGGGCATTGTTACATAGATTATTATACATTTTTGCTTTTTATATCTTATTGTTATTTTACACCTCATCATTATTTCGCCATCTCTTTGCGTTAATGACGTACATTGTTATGTGGATAATTATTAATTTTTTGCCTTTTACCCAACATTTTTATTTCTCATTTTTATTTTATGCCTCATCATTATTAACGCCATCTGGTAGCGTTAGTGATGGACATTGTTACGTATAGAATTATTTATTTTGATTTTAATAATTCGCCTGATCGGGTTTTTGCTCTTTTTCTCTTTTTATCGCTTTCAGCTATAAATTGCTCAGTAAAACTTTCACAATATTCAGAACACATGAAACATTGATAGAATTTTAAAATTCTAACATGTATGTAGAATATAGATACGTACATAATAGGTACCTATTCACAATTCATAGTTTCATCAAAAACTGTCATAAAAGTATATCACGTATCGGAGATATGCGCGTCCTACACATTTTTCATGCTATTGACATTATACAACCTACACACGGAATTACAGTCATCAAGTCCGAACGTTTCACTGTTTTTTTCGTGATACGGAGCTTCACTAGAAAAATCAGAGTAATATCTAGTAGTAGTAGTAAGTTTCTTATCAAAAAAGATTAAGAATTTAAGCGGATGAGGGCAGGATACAGGGTGAGATCTGTAAGGGGTGTTGACAAATCTTGGGTTTTACCTGATAATTTCATATCAGAGGACTGTAGGGGAAATTTATTTAAATATTAATTAGAGGGATGTTGTTTTTATGGCTTTACGAATAAAAACATTAATATTATTAAGTTTTAACGCTTTATCATCTGTATTTAATATTTTCACCTATGTTTCAATTTCAAAATTATCATTGGACTCTAAGAGGTGATTCGCAAATTCGGAGAAGTTATTATTATTTAGGCATCTCATGTGTTCTTTTATTCTTATGTTAAAATTACGCGTCTCGAAACCGGTAGACAAAGTCATTTTTAGTGGTTATATACTAACATAAATAATAACATTTTGTTAAAATGTCTGACCACAAATTTAATGCTTTAAATGTTAATAATACAATATTGTTTTATTTATCATAAACACTAAGTTATGCTCTTTTGAAAAAATGTGGTCCATCTCTCCTCGCATCGCTATATTTCTTCTGAAACCGTATTATGACTGGTAATCTCCGGTAATAATCTGATGCTAATTTCATTAATAACCAAATTAATTAA